>PNEQ01120103.1:18786-39489 GCA_003012365.1 Medauroidea extradentata | reverse complement strand
AAAATAAAAACAAACACTCAACCCACCACAACCAATCAGAGCCAACACATGCTGCGCGACCAATCAGGAGACAGCTCGTCTCCCATTGGCTGAGCACGATAAGGGGCTTTACCCTATATAAACCCATGGTTTTTCCAGTCTCCTCATCAGTCGCACTCGTGTTCCTGAACCCTGTGTGTCTACCTGATGACGGGAACAGTTTCCAGTTCCCGAAATGTCGTTTATACTGACTGTTTGGAAAACTACTGTGTTTTGTTTCGTCTCATCATTTGTGTCGTTTGTTGTTTTTTCTGTTTGTGTCCGACATATTTGTTTTTTGTTTAGTCTCATCGTTGTTTTGTTGTGTTTCTGTTTGTTTTTTTTTGTCTCGTCTCATCGTTGTGTCGCATGTCAACTTAGCTATTTTTATATTCTTGTTATTTCTTTTATTTTCTGTTTTTTCATTGTTTTTATCTGACCAGATTCCAGTTTTGGAATTTCATGTTGTGTATGTATCCTGATGACTAAAGCATATTCTGCTTATTTATGTTTTCTTGTATTATTTTTGGTTTTCTTTTAACAGTCATTTATTTCGCAATGGAGTATGTCCAAGTAAATAAATCCAGTCATGCACTCCCATTGCACAGTTCTTTCAAAGATCATAGGCTGTATATGTTTACCGCAAAACTGGAAAAAAATTGGTCCCCCCCCCCCCCGTCACTGTCCTAACCCCTCATTCGCTGAAGGTATTAACATTTTTTTGCCTGTTAAATAACTGTTGAAATTTTTAAAAATGCTTTTCATCACGTTGTAAACAGTCACGAAATGCACTGAATATTTTTAGCTCCCTATAGCTGTAGGAATATACGGAAGAAACTAGTGCCCTAAAACTTGTTTAATTTCGAAAAACTGAAAAAAATACATCGTATTTAACTGTAATATTTAATTGTAAAAAATTTAACTTTATCATTTGATACATTTGGGGGGAGGGGTGTTTATGGGAAAATCAAGATTACCCCCTCCCCCAAAAATACAGTTAATTTTTTTTTTCACGAAAATCCTTGTTAAAATTATTCAAATTATACTTGCACATATTTGTGCCAAAATACGTTTTTCTATCTTAAAAACAATGGGTACTACGCCCAATTGAAAACAAATTGAAGTCCCGAGTTCGACCACTTTCGGTCGACTTTTTCAAAATCCGGGAAATTCATCCTGAGGTTTTCGCAAGGGTTACCTCCACACCAAAATGCTCATTCCTATCTCAAAAACTGCCAAAGTTATTCAAGGAAAACCTCCCAGGTTGGTTTGAAAGGTATATAAGAAATAACTAACGAACATTACCGGGCACACAAGTTTCCTATCATATAAGTTACATTGAAAATTTAAATTAAAGAATAACTTACCCCGAATGTAAGTAACAATATCAAAAATGTATGGAATTATTTATTGATAAAATTGTTTGTGTAAACACACACTGAATCTGGGTGCACGTAGCGATACAGAGCATAGAGCATATACAATAAAGCGTCAAGCGTTTTCAAAAAACGGACCATCTCCCCCGGGTAAATCTATTTCCTCCCAGGAAATGGCACCGGCCGGGGGCACAAATAAATTACATAATAATAATAATGTGTATGGGGAAAATGTAAGTAGGTTTTGCCGAAGGTAGTTGGAACGGAATACCCCCGCGAGTGAATGTAATAACCCCGCAAAATTAAGAATTGTAGACATTTGACATTTTTTCTACAAAAGCCTTGTAGTCAAAGCGTTAGGTTTTGTTTTCATAGATTTGACCATAGTTTTGTACAGTTTATTAAGTGTTGTAAATAAAAAAAAATAATTTTTTATGTCTAGGTGAATTCAAAGTGAGTGAAATTGCCCCACCCTACCCTGCATTACAATAACACATCTTCGAATAATCACTCCAAAAATCATAACATGGGATATGTAGAAGCTGTTATCGTACAAATAATCAACCATATTGGCTTACGCTCTTTCTTCGCTTTAACGTCTTACTGACAACCGAACTGTTTTGAATAAAGTACTGGAATGAGAAGTTGCTACAAGCTAAGCCACCAACGTACCGTTGTTGAAGGTAGAAAGGTTTAAAGTTTATGATGCGTCTCTAATTCTTCAACAAAGCCCCATATGTGTTTGTCTAAAACGCCTACCGATATTTTCTCTCTAGCCGGCTTTAGCCAACGTCAAAGATGCTGGAGGAAGCTGGGCCACAAGGGAATAATGGAGTAGCCGCGTGCCGCAGATCCTTATGCGAACCTCAGCCACCCGGACAGTCCGTGTCACCATTTCCTGACTTTTTCCAGCTGTCACAGAATACCTCACTATAGGTTTTCCTCAGTTTACAAAAATTTATAAATTAAATTTTTTAAGAATCTGAATTGTGAAACCCATAAATATTTTACATTTTTAGAAATTATATTTAGTGGAAGCTATATACAAATTACAAAAACACACACACACATATATATACACTTAATTTAATTTTAAAGCCTATATAAAGTGGGTTATGATAATTTTAACTGTACATTAAATATTTTTACATCATTCAGCTTAATGTTAATTTAAGGCGAACCATGCATTCGATTTCAAATAAGCATCAGCAAAATACATTATTTTGTTTAAATGTTTATTATGCGGTATACATTAAAAATATATATAAGTACTTATAACTAGCCATATTAACTTTTCTATAAAATTCTAGGAATATAAAAAAGGAGGATGTAAACCTTTATTCATTCGTGAATACACAACGTTTCCTGATTTGGGATATATTTTACTTCGGCCAATTCACTTAATTTTCTTGAATAACGTCATGATAAAAATGTAATTTGAACCACACTTATGAAAACATAATCAGTGAAACACATGTAACGTAATTCTACTCTGTTTTGAAATTTCTCAAGGTTCTATTCTTTGACAATGTTTGCTCTTTCAACATCTTGACAATTAATGACCAGTCAAAAACAAAGTTCGTAATTTAAAAGCGTTAGAGTGGATGATACTATAAAGTAAAATACCTCTTCAGATTACAAAAGTTTGAGGGTGGTTTGGTTTGCTTTTGGGGTGGAAAACGCAATACTTGGGTGCAAAACGATGACATATTCATTTGCCGAAATTGAATATTTGGGGGGGGGGGGCGATTATAAAGTTGCCCCCCCCAACTTCTAACGATTGTGTGGTTTTACTTGTTGGGGTGGAAAACACTATACTTGGGTGAAAAAGGTGAAAATGGGTGCAAAACAGTGACATTCATTTGCCGAAATTTACCGTTTGGGGGGGGGGGGCACTATAAAGTTGACCCCCCGAACTTCTAACGTTTCTGTGGTTTTACTTGTTGGGGTGCAATGTGCAAAACGCAATACTTGGGTGAAAACGGGTGTAAAACGATGACATATTCATTTCCCGAAAATGACAATTTTTTTGGTGGAGAGGGGAGGGGGGCAAGTTAAGGAGCCCTGCCATCCACATGCAAATGTTTTTTCTAGGAACCAGCTAGTGTACCTGCCGGGGGAAGCACTAGTAGGTTTTCATTACTTTCAAGCATCGTGTCACATGTATCAGATGGTAATGGTGTCGCAAAATCTATAACAAGTAAAGAAAATACACACAGTGTGGTTTTACAATAATTATAATAATTCTGTCTGCTCTATTTGTACAATTTTTTTCCTTAGATAATGACACATTGGGGATCTGGTAAATTTAACATGTTGTGAAGGCTTTTTTGTAATGTTTCATAAAACAATGATACCTCTGAAAACAATGTCCCACTGAGCAAGAAATATTACAACTATAACCTGGAGGTGACTCAATACAAATTTAAAATCAATGGCATTAACTCTCTGTTTCATAACTGTATGAAGTGCTGTTAGTAACTGTCACAGCATTTTGAATAACTTAGATGGAGAGTTCCTATAATCCACTTTGTATTCTTGTTATCTAATTATGACAGCAAACTTATGCCTGATTAAAAAATACTTTACTATGTGGCAAATATAACATGGGTGCATCACTTGGGGGAAGGAGGCATGTCTCTTCACCACACTGAAAAAATTAAATATTGAGACAGGTATAATACAGTACAATCGGTCACTTGAATGCTACTTCATGTTAAGGAAATTTACTCCCCTCCCAACGAACTTTTTTCATCCTGAAAGAGCTTCTTTTTTGTTCACCACTAAAACTACCAATTATGAATTATACTGTGTTTGTGGAAATGTAGGTTAAAAGGATGATTAGCACATTAAATTTAAATATAACATTTAAAACGATAGCAGAACAAAGTAAAAAGTAAACTTATTTATTAAAAACTTACTTATTAAGGTCCTAGTATAATAGCAGAAAACAGTGCTTAGCAATTTATAACCACTTGCCAGTGAACATGTATTCTCCACCAGTGAATGACTTAGCAGGCTGATTCAAACTCCTCTTAATACTGCACAATCTTAACTGAAGATAAACTGAAATTTTTGTGTGTGCCAGGAATATCGGTATTTAAAAACAAGAATGTAAAATACTACGTAATTTTTTTCTGTACTTGCTCAGTAACCTCTTTTTCCAAGTATAGTGCTCACTATATCTTTAGGAGAAGTTTTTAGAAATACATCACGACAAAATTTCAGCTACCTAACAAATTTAGCATAAGTAATTAAAAAAATATTTTTATAAAGATTTCTAACCCTGCTTTTTTGGATATGTTACTGTTGGGTATTCGATTTAACTGGGTGGGTTTAATACTACAACAACACAATTTGAAAATGCATACATGTTACTAAATTTCAATACCTTCAGAGTCCTTCGATTACACAGACACACCTCCAAAACAATGCCTGTTTCTTTCCAATGAATTTGATGTAGCTTCTGCATCTTCAACATTCATTTTCCCCTTAGTATTAATATTCAGAGGTGTAGAATTTCTTAACGGTTGCCAAAGATCTGCGGGGAAAAACAATATTTTTACTACAGCAAAAATGGCTACTTATTCTTAACTTAAGAAAATGTTAAACATCTATTTTGCTGAAATGTTAAAACGTTGGTATATGTAAAGCAGACGAAGGTTAGAGGTCAAAAATATGTTAATTGAAACCCATATAACCCCCATACTGGCTCACGGTGGATGAGATTTGTTTCCGTTAATTTAAAATTTGTTACAAAACTTTGTGTCCAATCAACAGTTTAGTCAAATTATAAAACGGTTACTAAGAAATGTGTGTGATAATTTTATGTAAATGCAGTAGTTAATTGTTCAGCACAGTTATTACATTTATCTACATTTACAACTTCTTTTATATAGGTCGGCCTGACTCAGTCCTACAATATCACCAACTTCGAAACCACGACATTAATTTTCATAATGTAAATTTTTTGTTGTTCTGTAAACTTGATTGATTTTTCAGTACTGCACTGATCAAATAAACACTACTTTACTTATCATAATTTCATTCTACTGGTGTTGTGACTGTGAAGAAAATACCTCTTCGTTACTTACATGCACTGTTTTTCGGCAGTCTTCACATGTAAAGAATACTACTTCATTACTCCATCAGTTATACGTACAATCGTGTCTCTGATAACTGTTGGATTGGCTGTAGATGAGAGCCTCCTCCGTTTCACGGGTTTTGTAAAATCATATTCGGTAAAATGACTTCCAGTAACATAACGACTACTACAGAGTTTTTCAATAGGAACATACACGAGATCTGTTTTGAACCCATTTGCGGTACCTGAAAACAAACACACACAAATTGTATCACCTAATGACATGTAGGCAAACATGAGAGACGGATTCATAAACAGAAATGAATTGCTGAGTTTTGACAGTATGGTTTATATGATGCAGAGGACAGAAATATGTTTTCCAACCAAGCTTGGGTGTATTTATGACCTCTCTGAAAAGAACTGTGATGAATTGTGATGCTCTAAAAACCTACCTAAATATCAATGTAGGTAGGCCTACATGGGTGATTCTCACGTGAGTGGCTAAAACAGTGTCCAATGGCTTCTTTTGCTCTACATGAATAAATTGAATTTGTTGCTGTGCTATTAAATAGCTACAATATAACTCTAGCTTTCAGTTTGTGACACTCATGAAGTGAGTATGAAATTGTATTTTGTTTAGTTATTTATTAATTCTATTAACTGAGAATGGTAAATCCTTTTGGTGTAGGTAATTAATTAACTTATTTATACACTATCAGAATTCAGCACAACAGTCGGTTTACAATTTGTCGTATGCAAATAGAACAACTGACGAAATACATACTTACAGAGAGGAAAATCGCATTTAAATATAATTAGAAGGGCTTACTTAAAATTTGTTTACATACATAACACATTAAATATTAAAAACACAATATAATAAATGCAGGGAAATATATTACTCGCAATCACATATTATTACTTTCAGCCACTGTAATAGTTATTTTCTTGGTTACACCATTATGTGAGATTTATATGTTGTCTGTCAAGCACTCTTCCTCAGTTTCGACGATGTTGGCCTGTCAACTATATACAACAGTACGACAAAAGTATGGTTTCTAAATTACCAAGCATTCAAGTTACTTACTTTATTGTAATTGTGTTGTAATTAAATTGTTGAAGTTATGTGTAATACTGTAGGTAAAAATATATTTAAGTAAAGATCGACGAGTTTTAAACCCCCACGACTTAGTCGTAATTGGGGTTACACTGAACGAAATAAATATCAGAATGCATTTAGCATTGCCATACACACTTTTTTAAGAGCTGTTTTATTCTGAGTAAAATCTATGAACCAATTCTGCCACTTTCTTGATAGTTACCCATATATGTTACTTTGGTACATAACTTCGTCCTCACAAGTACAGGCTAGTGATGACGAAGGGAACTTTGTCATCCGTGGTGTATTATTATTTTGTATGTGTCACATGTTCAGAATATAAAGGTAACAACTGCAAAGGTAATGAAAATAGGTTACATTGTACAATACTGCAGGCCAAGTTAGGATAGTCAGATTTAAACTCTGTACAATCATTCCAACAAATTTTATGCAAGTACCTTTCAACATCTGATGGAAACCGTGCATACATAACTTCAGATACTTTGGCTAAAGTAGTACTGCAAAATGGGACGCAGCATTTCTTAAATGTCAAAGCCATTCCAAAATATTCGTTGATAGAGGTTACGGTCAGATATTTGTTACTGTCTTCACTGTCCACAGTCATTCACAGTAAGAAACGATATGCTAAATCAGATGCAATACATTCGCGGTTTTCGCGTTTTAAAAAAGACGACCACAAAAATGACTTCATCATTCCGTTTGTAAACAAACCATCACTCGCATTATCAACGACCATTTGCATTTTTGCGATCACCTCAGTGTAGCCAAAATAATACATAAATCAGTAATGAGAATACATTTACAACATTTTATCGTAATTCTGTTTATAATATACATGTATATTTTTATAAAATAATTTCATCGAAACGTGACAAAGTATTATTGTTTAATACACAAAATCCTAACTTAACAAGAGTTGGCTAACTCAATGTACCTAATATTTCTGAGGTCCTGTTTCTCCCTGTTAAGCTTCGACCCCCTGATCTCTCATGTGCCACGCGAACGTAAGTACGAGTGCTGCCGCCTGTCGCTAATGCGGACACTAAAGGCTTGTCATGCAGTAACCATACAACTCCGTTCCAAACCATAATTTCAACCAAATACTATCTGTTACACAACTTACAGTAAAATTATTAGACATTTATTATAATTTGATACGTTATCGCAAACAATAACTTTCGCACAGCTGCTTCTAATATCTGTAATTTAAAGCATATAATTTATTTATACGAAAAATTATTAAAATCTACAAAAAACTGAATCGAAAACTTTAAGGTCTTTTTCAACTACTTCAATGCTTTTTTAAGTAATAAATTTGTATGTTAATCAATTTACGTTTCTGACAATATAATGTACGACAATCCGTTCTAGTAAACTATCCAGTTATCTTACTACCGCGCCGAAACTATGGCACAAACATAACAAATACTATTTGGCCCATCACATTTTCTTTAGTTAACTATTGTGCGCTACAACGTATAAAGTAATAAAAACCTTATTTGCTTAATTCTACACGTCCGTGTCTATGGTGTGCTGATAGCCACAACCAAAACTAACTAAAAATTATGCTACTATTTCTATACTATACTTACTCATATTACCAACTATTTTATACCACCTATGGTACACATAAGTAAACAAACACACGTCTACTTTTAACCAAATTCTCAACAAACTTAAGACTATTGTACTGACCATTACGTCACAATACATTTACTGGGCCCAACTAAATTACAAATTACAATCACAAACATCTCCAAGTTAATTAATTTGTTACCGTTCAATCCAAAATCGTGATCTTCATGTTAATTCAGTTTTCATTTACCTCTTTACGTAGTTCAGGAATAGAACCTGTTGCATACCGCAATTAATGGGACCATATGGCTTAATCTTAACTAATTTTCAAACCAACAATTAATATTAAACTGAGCGAGAAATAGCATGCACGTCCCCTATACTCGAAAATAATATAATTAAATTTTAGTGGTAATATTGGGCATGTTCTCTGGACAATTAATCTAATGGGCAACATTCGCAATTTTTTCTGACAATGGTTTCACAGCCAGTTCGGTACAAATAAAGTCAATGGATCTCGCCCAAAAGTCTGCTCCCCGACTGAAACCCTCAGCTCAACCACCTCTTGCTTTGAGTCGAGGACTATGTTCCCTCTAACACACTCACCGGGCCTACTCCCGGGCGCTTTCGCAACCACCTTGCCGGCCCTTCGCAGAGGAGGGGTCCTCTCCAGGCCTGCCCATCATGTAGGTAACCACACCGCACCGAGACCAACCCAGACCAGACACGTGAGAGAACCTCACCTTGGGGCTACCTGGTCGCCCGTAGTACAAGTATCATACGTACAAAGTGTCGCAACTCTAAGTAGAAAAATGCGGAAGTTATGGCCAAATGAAGTATCACATTTTGAATATGCGCCAAAATGCGGCTGGCGCACCGGGTCGCTCGTGACTCACACCTTAGTACGCGCTCGCCCGCCGCCTTTGTTTACATGGGCGGAATTCTGCCGATTGGGCAACTTTTCATATGCTCTTGGCGCTGTAAAATACTCTGTTGGGGGTTGGTGGCCGTTTGGGCTACAAAAACAAACAACTTTTGGCTGTTTGGGCAGAGGAAGCAAACATAAATTTATTTTCGTTTTCCTTATCATCGACACTGCGGTCAGTGATACCTGGTGGCTGCCATGCCAAGTATAAATGTTTTGTTTGGATTTGGTGAAACATGTTTTAAAGAAGTTTAGGCCATAAAGGTTTTTTATTTGTTTTGTGAGAAATAGACTCTCATAGTGTCTTTTTTAAGTGTTCACAGTTTCCTGTGCTGTGTTTGTGATTAAGTGGTGAACCATTCTTTGGACATCGCCGGGAGAACAGAAGATTGTGACTATGTTCAGAGGCGTGACCCAGTTTTGCAGTCCGTCGTGACGGAGAGAAAGATTCGTTACCAGCAGGAAAAATAAGGCGAATATATACTTTCATCATAAATGCGTTAAATACAATGCTTTGCGAGAAAATATTCCTAAAACTTATCCCTGACAGTAATTTATTTGCTTGAATATAAGCGAATAATAGTCATTTTGCAATTTTATTTTATACGTCTCTTAGTAAAACACATATAGTGGAAACCTTATATTACAAATGTCGTAAACAATTTATTGATATTTTCTTAACTACAAGCACAGGAGTTAATGTGACTTACTGAAAAATAAATTCTCACAAAGTGTTGGCCCTGAAACATTCATGATGGATATATGTGTGTTATTTTATTAGCACAAGCACAGGTGTTGTGATTAACTTAAATAATAATTTATGGCAAAATGTTATCCCTGAAACATACATGATGGAAATACGCATGTTATTTAACTAAAAAAATTATACTTAATTTATTTCCTAAGCATCCTCAAATTTAAAATCAAAGAACTTATTTGCAGTGTTACAAAATTATAACCATTTCCCTTCCCTACACAATTTTAATCGTAACTTTAGACTATTTTTATAACTGCTAATAACGAGCTCTACGTGTTGGTTAGTCAGGTTTATAATTCCACATGCAGTCCCTCGACTTCTACAGTAACTATATTGATAACATGTGTCATAGCTTACCTTCACAAACCTTCTTCTTCAGAACCATTGCTTACATCGTGGACAACTTCAGTCTTTCCTCTCCATTGCTCTTGTAACAGTTCTCTTGTAGGTTCTTGAATTAGCAGACCATCAAAGTTTGGAATTTGCTTTGAAGTTTTTGGTTCTGATGAAATTTGATCCGCAGCAGCAATTTTTGTTAACCCATTCAGAGATTTTATATGCTTTAAAATGAAATTAGGTAGCTTGATAGGGAAACAGTGGAAAATACGACAGCAGCCAAGCCAACTTTTCTGCGAAGTCTGGGCAGTAATATGGGTTTGACTCTGTTCCTTTTCCATGAGCACTGGTCTTCGCCACGGTCACTATGTCGTTAAGAAACAACTTTATTGTTCCATTTTGATGCACTTCACTCACATATGGTTCCGCTACTCCGAGGTCATGATTGTTCAGTGCATTGCTAGGATCTTCGATTGCGTAATCTATTTCCCCAGGTATAGCAGCTCCTTTCAGCACCCTCTCACCATGATACTTTATGCTCTCAGCTCCAGTTTCTTCACTCATATCATGTACCAGCCGGCCACAGCTTTCAGAGAGCGATAACGTGAATATGTTCCGACAAAGATCTTGTAAGTCATCTATATTGGTACATTGCACCAAAAATCCAACACATCTTATCAAAAATTTCCTCACAGTTTTCCCATCCTTTGGGTAGCACATCCATCTGCATACTGTCTTGATTTGATGAGCCACATCTACCCGAAAATAGCAGGCTAGGGACATAAAATTTCCTGAAATAATCTTGAAGCAAGTATTGTTGTAAGAGTTTTTGTGTTAATTTAATTCATTGCTATTGCTAATGCCCCTAGCAGTGCCAGAGAAAATTCACATACATACTCTTGTGGAAGCCTCTGGATGTCTTTCAGCTTGCATCTCTGTAAGTAGTTGAGAGACACTGTAAGTGGTATTTCTGAAATGTATGACAATTTCGTACAAAAATATGTGAGGAGACAACTTGTTTGGCCCAATCATTTTTATTTTTTGAGAAGAATCTACTGAGGCTGTTGAGAAATTTGGTTCGCTTATGTACTTCTTGTAAACAAACGACTGCTCCTTCGTCCAATAATAACAAATAAATTCATCATAACCCACGGTATAAATTTTACCGGCATGTTCTTCATTTCAACAAGGGCTAATATAGGGTTTTTGATGCTAGGGCATTGGGTGTCGATCCTTTTCGCCTCTTCTCTTACCTTCCTGCTCATTGCCAGATATAGTAAATATGGAGGTTCCTGCTCTCTGAATTTCATAACACTACCAGCCTTCTTCAGACACCTGTTCTACGCTCGATTTTCAATCATTTCATTGCTTGCATCGAACCTTTGTTGACCCCGCAGTTGTCTTTTTTTCGTGTGGGGAATGTCTTGTATTTCTGGAGAACATACTGTCAAAATAATTTGTGATATATTTTTAGGTTCATCTTCTGCTTCAACTTGAATTAGTTCTCCGCAGTCTGTGCATTTGGCAACAGCTGAAAGGAATGACTCTGTTCCATTTTTGGTGAGACGCATTTTACATCTCTTAAACGACAGGGAGCAAGGAATTTTCACATGAACGTATATGTAGGTCGAAAACACTCCTGCCTAAACATTTACTTTATGCACTCTTTTTCTCTTTATCCTGTTTCTCTCGCAATACTCAACTTCATCAGGTTTACAAATTTTGTAATCCTGAAAAGGAATACGAACCCTCTATTTGGAAATTCTCTTAAACTCCGAATATTCGGGCGATGACAAATAAATATATTCTGTCTCATTCCTCTCGTAAATGTACTGTTCTGCATTTCGTTGTCTGGGACTCAAATTTTTGGCGATAGAAGATAAAAAAGTCTGTATCTTTTCTGTTGTACAGAATCGTAACACTGCTTTGGTTCGTAGAGCTGCTTACCATTAATAAAAAATTTTATGTCTGAATATACACTCGCCGAAGCTGTTTTAAGACTTCCACATACATAAAAAAGTGTATACTTTAGGATTGTTTCACAAATTACATTTTCTTCAATAGGTCATTTCCTCGGCATTCTCTGAAATGCTAAGTAACAAAATATTTTAAAAAGTTTGTTGTAAACAAGTAATTACACAGTTAAAAATGTTTTCCATCAAGTCATGGAAAATTACTGGCAGTTAATTATCCGGATTTCTTTGTAAACATATGGCCACTTAATTTTCAGTGTATCTCGACTTCTTTGTAAACATATGGCCACTTAATTTTCAGTGTATCTCGACTTCTTTGTAAAAATAAGGTTACTTAATTTTCCATAGCAATGTACTGTCCGTTAATTTAGAACGGAAACAAAAATATTTTTACGGACTCTTAAATTTCATAAATTAACATAATATACGTAACCTTTCAAAATTTAATCGTAAAATTGCGGAATATTAGTTATCTTAAAGTAGGAAATCCCTATAAACCATTTCCGTAAATGTACGGGATGGTAATTAATTAATAATTTTTATTTATTCGTAAAATAATGGCTTCTTGAATTTTTAACCATAACTCGCGTTACGTCAATGTACGGAATATGTATTGCTCATTTACGGAAACTTACTTAAGTCTTCAAATCCAAATTACGTAATTTAACAAGAAAATTGACGTAAATCGACTAAATTTCTCTTATAACTAGAAATGGAATGCCAGTTGATGAACGGAACATTGCGCTAGCAAAAATATAATACCCGCCATTTTTTTCATTTTCAGTAATAGCAACCAGTAAATTATTGTTTTCTGTCTACATTTTTTGCACAAGTCGTCAGGAATTGTTTTGTTCCTTAGCAATTGCGCGCGAGATTGACACTTAACGATGAGGGTTCGAGTCCCTAGCCCAGCGAGTAACTTTTTTCTTTCAAAAACAAAATATACTGTTAATAATTAGGAATTTTCAAGTCATGGTACTCTTTGGAAAGTATATAATCGATAAACTATATTTTTAACAAAATTTTTACACCTGCACGAACCACACTCATCGCCCTACGATGTATGACATTGGTACTTTAGTGAAGACTTTTGAAATTGCTCAGAATGTTATGGATTTATAGCGATTCATGTACCAACCATTAACATACAGTGAGCATGTAGACACATGTCCACAGAAATATGTCAATTGGCGAATCATATTAACAAATAAATAGAACTATACTCACACAGCCAGGCTTTCCGCACCTGCCGGTCCGCCGTCGAGAAGGATCCCGTTACAGAACGCCAGGATGTTGTAGCGGCTGAAGTTCACGAACAAGGTGCTGTTTAGGGTGCTGCTGCACACCAACATGAAGACCTTAATTATGGCGCATCAGCAGATGATTGGGCTCGTCCGGTTGCTGCGCCAGTACCAGCACCTGTGGTACAGAATTCAGGTACGTAATTTTTGTACCAAATACTATAGATTCTTTGAACACGTAATTAAATACTTTACTTACGATTTTGTTTGGTGGTGATTGGGGTATTGCAGCAGATGCAGCTGGTGACCAGCAAGATGCAGTTGTAGCACGGAGGCGTGAGACACCTGCATCGTATTTTTTTATAACCATCTTCTCACCATATTATTATCCAAAAATAAGACAGGATTGCATTGATTATTTTGGAGATATGTTGCAAGCTGTAGTCGGATGTGAGAAGTTTCTTACGGGGAAGGCGGCCGAGTCCGAATACAATCTCCGCGCGTTTCTAAAAGAAGAGAAGAAGAGTTTGAAGCAGATGCGTGAAATTGTATGTGTGTATGCTGGGCCAGATAATCATGTGGATGTCCAGATAGCTAGATGTCCGTAGAATGTTAAGAAATATATTTCCATGGAAGATCGTTACAACTTGTTTAGTAACATTTCGGTCTAAGATCTTCATATTTGGTACCGAGTTCGGCGGTGGGCACACGAAACCCTTATATTCTCGCACAAAGACCCATTTATGTCAAGAGCGCCACAACATGCACAATTATCTCGTCCATGTGTACGACGAAATTGTAAAAAGACGTCATCAGAAAAGATACCTACTGCCTGTTGATGATGGTCGATGTGGGTTGGAGGCTGATACCACAACATGGTTTAATAGATACTACGCTGTACAGAACAGTATGAAGAAACACCTTTTACTTTTTGCGCCGCAAACTGCTGATGCATGCACATTCTTTCGAAGTTCTGTGCTAGGAAATTGTATGGAATATGTGTTCATGCGAGGTGCTGCTTACACAATTTATTTCCAGGATCTTGAGGATGACCAGCACAATTTTATTCTATTTAGTCATTTTATCCGGAAGCGTATTCGTATTTACAGCCCAATATTAAAAACTTACTGTCGAAGAATATTCTATGCAGAAAGGAAAGTATAGATACGGTATCAAGAAGATCCAAGGGCTTATTGTGTTTGTATCGTACAGTTTGGCATTGGGCAATTAGCCGCTTTGGTTTCTTCCGAAAGTCGTACGTATTCTTTGTGAGGGGAGGTACTTAGAAGGATATTTTCTGCAAAAATCCAGTTGAGACACCTGTCCATGCCATGGTTATTTGATATAATAATTTAAAACTGTGTGTAGTGACGCTTTCTTAGACTGCCCTGTTCGACCATGCTTGATACTTTGAACTAGTTTGAAAAACAGAAAAACCTCACCACATGTTCTGGTTTGAACGTCTTAATTAATACAAAAGTTGATCAGTGAAGATTATATTTGTAGGCGTTGCATGTTTCAAAACTTATGTAACAAATTTTGGGAACAGTACTACAAGTGTGACATAGTTATTTTGCGACACGACCGACATACTTTTAAACCTGACGCAAGTTCATTATAATAGCGTGGTATAATTCTATACGTCTATTGTGAACATTGCCAGTAATTCATTCAGCGCAAGTGAGTGTCGAAAACATTTGAATAAGCGGAGTTAGAACTTGTTGAAAAACGACTAAGTCCCGAGTGTGTATGAAAACTGTTATGGTGGACGTTTTCGTTTTTGTAAATTAAATAAAGAAAATTATATTGACGAAATCGACGTTCCGAAATAGCTGGTTAGACGTTGACCTGTAAGAAGAAAGAAAACTAAAAGGTGTTTTAAGTACTCACTGTAGTGACATGTTTTCCCCAGCCCCGTTTATCGGGCTGTCATCAGGCAAGCTCCGGGGAAGTAGACACGTACAACACCGGCTTACGCACGTCATGCGACCAGCTAGGTTTCTCACATACTGCCGGCAGAATGGACTTTGCTAACTACGCGCTGAGCGATCGCGGCGTTGCTGGTGGCTAAAAATGGAACTACTTTATCGGTTGGTTTAACTCGACAGGTTAGCAGACGAGGAGCGGACGGATATTGTGGAACTGTTTCCTATCAAGAAAATACTACGCCGGAAGTTTATCCCTTGGGGAAGGGGAAGCTCCGAGTTGGAAATAAATACCGCTGTCTCGCTAGGGTCGGGGACATTTCTACTGGATGCATTGCATCCAGCGTCAGGGGCAGGATGACGAGTTAAGTATAAACCTACATGAGGGGCCATGGTGGCCTAGGGATCTAACAGAACATATTATGACGGCATAGAATGTTTTCGTCGCCAGTAATTAATTTGCAAGATTTCCCTCGCATGCACATGCAAATGAGTCAGGGTAGAGAGTTGAAAATGTTTTCAGAACGATAAATATGATCCGGGCGTGTTTTAAAAATTAGCGGTATGGTATCAGATATGAGAATTTACGCGTCTCCGTCTCAGAGATTTTTTTTATTTAGTTAGGTTTTTTTTGGAATTTGTAATATGACATTTGTCCTAGGTTATGTTAAATGTTCCATATTACCGGAATAGTAAATGTCTTTGTAAATGGTTATTTAATTCCTGTTTTAGAGACCGAGGTCTGTTAATATCTTGGATGTTAGTCAGTTGTATAATGTTGTGGGCGGTTGAGTAGCCCTATGTAAATGTACATGTTTTTCTTGTGGAAGAAATTACAATTGTGCGAATTTAAATTGTATAAAATTGAGTATGAAACTAGTATGAAGACAGTCTGTTATAAATCTTAATCAAACCATTGTTCTGTTAAAAACTGTACAAGGAAAAAAAAAGGAAAAAGAAATGGGAATTTAATATAATAAATTATATAAATTAACACTATGCTTTTCTGTTCATGTAAGTTCTATGGTCACAACCTCAGAATCACTTATCTGTACATTTTCAAAAACAATTTTTGCAGATGAGCTTTTGATCTTTGTGTTTTTTCTTTTGAGTGAGAAGTTTACTGATTGGTTTCAGAAAAATGGCTCACTCTTAAGAATATCGTCACAAGAAATCCTGCGCACTCTGCTACTGAGTTATTGTGACTATGGAGTTTTCATGAATAGAAACAATCATTTTGGTGGAGAAGATTTGTGTAACACTTTGTGATTTTCTTGTTATAAATTCTTTAACATGTCTCTAGGAACTCAGACTGGCTGGATACAGAAGCTGTCGAGCGAGCAGCTTATGTCGGTGTTGCCGTCGGTTGGGGTAGAGGTTGAGCCTACGGACAATCTAGAAATCCTGAGGCAAAAGGCGCGGAAGGTTTTTAAGAGAACGCCCCCTGATACTAATGATATGGGTGAGTCTGAAAGGCTTAGTCCTTTCAAATTGTTAAAACACATTCCCACCAGTTTTAAGTTCCCCACTCTTACAAGTCTTAGTATTTCGGCAATTACAATTTTTTTTTAATTAAGGTGTTGAATATTTTTGACCTGGGTCTTTTCCCTTCAGAAATAATATTCTCTGCCATTTTATTAAATGTCCCAGAGGAAGTTAGAGAATTGGTTAGCCTGGCGATAGTTAAGAGGTGGTCTTTTGCAGATTTTAAAATGTGTTGTTTAAACAAATGTGTTCTCCCTTAGCTCTGGAAAAATGCAAGCATAAGATCACAGAAAAATATCAGAAACCAGGAGAATCTATGAAGGAGTATGTTACTAGGGTAATTAAGTTAGTAGAAGTTTTGGGTATGCCACGTGACAAGTCTTATCTTAGTACTATTATTTTGCACGATCTTCTCCCAGAAAATGCAAAATTTTTTGTGCATGTGCAGCCTGCCAGTACCTTAAGGCAGCTTCTGGAAAATGTCATCTCTATAGAACGAATAAAGGGAGATTGCCACTTGCCTCCAAAGGTTAGCATCCCTCTTAAGGTGAAGAGGGAATGTAATATTTGTGGTCGCACTAACCATTCGGCAGACACTTGTTATTTTAAGGAGAGACATCAGAACATGGGTATAAACAATTATAGCAGAAATGATAATTTCACGCCTTCTAAGGAATTCTTCAGAAGGGTGGTTTGTGAAGTATGTGGGAAAACAAATCATTTTAACGAGAATTGTTATTTTAAAAATAAGGGTAGATTTCCATCCAACCTAGAGGAGAAAAAAATAAGGGCAGATGGGTGATCCAGCGGTAGAAATTTTAAGACCATCCCCACAGGATAAGGAGAAAAATTCGCGATCTGAACAGGAAGTTGGGGGGTTAAAGGGACGAAATTTTGGTTCCCGAGATAGGTCTAATTCACAATCGGATATAGTATGTTATTATTGTAAACAGGTAGGGCATTAACAGTATGATTGCCAACAAAAGAAAAATCATTATGGTATTCATGTCGTAAATTATACTTCAAAAAGGAAAATTGAAAGGTTATTGTTTGTGGAATTGTTTATTGAGGAAATTTCAGTCCACACTTTGTTAGATTCGGGTGCCACTACCCCAATAATCGATCAAGATTTTTGTAACCAATTGTTAAGGCAGTTAGTTACCTGTAGGGAGAATTAAAATTCAGAAAGGGGCAAAAACTTCGTTTTCTGTTGCCGATGGTGGAATTATTGAATCCGAGGCACAGGCGGTGACGAAAATTCGTATTGATGGGTACACTTCAAAAATAATTTTCCAAATCATACTACATTTATCGCATCAAATGATTCTGGGCTTAGATTTTCTTGTTTGTACACAGGCAGCCGTAGATTATGGCAGTAGAGAATTATATTTTTTTTCCCCCAGATGTGAGGATACCCTTGAGGAGACAGGATCTCGGTGAACGGGGTATAGGAATATAAAATTTAAATGAAGATCAATTAGGAGAATTGAGGAAGGTGAAAAATAAATATCCTGATGTGATCACGCCAAAGTTAGGGCATTATGTTGACATGCCTGTCAAGTTAATTCTTAAGGATCAAGAACCAGTAGTATCAGTCCCGTATAGAGTATCGCCTCCTAAGGCTAGGATTTTTAAGGCTTTAATACATAAAATTATGTAGGAAGGGGTCATTGAGGAAAGTGATAGTTGTTATTCAAGCCCAGCCTTTTTGCTTCCCAAGAAAAAACCGGGTGAATATCGCATCATATCAGATTATCGTAGGGTGAATGCCAAGTTAAGCCCTTTAAGCTTCACTTTGCCCGTAATGGAATCAATTTTTCAGTATTTAAGCCAAGCTAAATTCTTCACTATTTTGGATTTGAATTCGGCTTTTCTACAGTGTGAATTAGACAAGGATTCGCGAGCCCCTCCGGCATTTTTTACACCTTTTGGTCTCTATCAATGGACTAGATTACCCATGGGAATAAATTGTGGTCCGCAAGTAATGAGTAAAGTATTGCATAAGGTTTTGGGACCGTATATGTAAAATTTTTTGTTCACCTATATCGACGACGTATGTATTTACAGTAATTCATTTGAAGAACATCTTGAACATCTGGATAAAACCTTATACGCTTTAAAACAGCCGGGATTGACAGTTAATCCTGATAAAATTGCTTGGGCACAACGATATGTTAGGTACCTTGGATTTATTATCGGAAAAGGGAAACTTCAAACAGATCCTATTAAGGTAAAAAGTGTGTTGGATCATGCTCCACCTAAGAATTTAAAAGGAGTACGTCGGTTTTTGGGAATGGCCTCATTTTATTCAAGGTTTATTGAAAATTTTTCAGCTTTGGCCGAACCTTTAAATGCCTTGAAGAGGAAAAATATTGAATTTCAGTGGGGTGAGGCTCAGGATAAGGCATTTAAGGAAATTAAAAGTAAATTAGTAACTTAACCTGTATTACATCTACCAGATTTTTCTAAGAGGTTTCATTTATATGTGGACGCTTCAAGTTCCGCTGTTGGAGCAGTATTTCAACAAGAGAAGGAAGGTAGTTTGGTTCCTATAGCCTATACTAGTCGGTTGCTCACGTTAGCCGAGCGTAAATTCACTGTATATGAAAAGGAATGTTTAGCATGCATCGTTGCCATGGAACGTCTGAGTGATTACTTAGAGGTATCTTGTTTTGATTTATATACAGATAATCAGGCGCTTAGTTGGCTGCTAAATTCCAAATCACCTGGGGGTCGGTTAGCAAGGTGGTTAGTTAGACTTACCAGATTTAAGTATGACTTGCATCATGTAAAGGGTTCAAATAATGTTGTAGCAGATTGTTTATCTAGAATGTATGACGAAAAGGAATGGAATAAGGATACAACAGTGGAAATTGAACGAGATGTTACTGAGGTAGTTAAGAATCGAGTAGTGGATATAAGGGATTTAGATCCAAATAACCAGGAAACAAATTTAATAATAGAGTCCATAAATTTGGTTATTCAGGAATCGGGTGGAAATGAAGGCATAAATTTGTTACAGCAATTCCCAGAGATGTTTAGAAATTTGGAGGAATATCAGAATCAGGATAGTATTTGTAGGGATTTAAAGAAAAATCCTGGGAGTTCTAAATATATTGTTCATAAGAATTTGTTGGGAGAATGGAGCAAAAAGGGAAGGTTTCGGGCTTTGGTTCCAGAAAGGTTAAGAGAGATGGTTTATAAGTATTTTCATGAATCGTTTTTTGGTGCCCATTTGGGAATCGATAAGACTATAGCTCGTATATCTGAGATATTCACATGGCCGGGGTTTGTCGATGAAGTGACAAAAAAGGTTAGGACATGTGATGCATGTCAAAAGGCCAAGGCGAAGAACACCCCGCAGCAAGGCAAATATAGCATGACTCCTGCGAAATATCCTTGGGAGAGAGTGTATATAGATGTAGTTGGACCATTACCTCGTACAAGTTCTGGGAATAATTTTTTGTTGGTAGTTGTAGATGGTTTCTCGATAATGGTTTTTCAGTTTCCTATTAGGTCCCAGAAGGCAGTTGAGATTTGTAAATTGCTAGGAAAATATCTGTTCCCCATGTTTGGCTCACCCATATGCTTGGTTAGCGATAATGCAAGTAATTTCATGAGCATGGAACTTAAGAATCTGTGTTTCGCATGGGGGGTTAAGATGGATCCAAGTATCACCATATCATCCACAAGGGAATTTGGTGGAACGTTACAATAAAAACCTCAAGGTGTCCATAAAATGTTTTGAGAAGCATGCCCAACGTAAATGGGATGAATTAATTCCGTATTTGTCTCTTGCTTTTAATAACACCCAGAATGGGTCTACCAGATTCTGCCCAGCCGAGCTGTTTTTTGGTAGACGATTGTTTCACCCAATGGTAAATATGT
>PNEQ01120103.1:0-11954 GCA_003012365.1 Medauroidea extradentata | reverse complement strand
ATCTATTTTCTACTGGCAGGGACCCAGGACGGACGTCGGAATTTGTGAAGGTGCGGTGCGGAGTTTTTAAGTTAAACGTAACATTTCAAGTCTGTTCATACAACATCATGAGAATCCATGCCATCGCACACAACTACCAGGTAACCTCCATTAAACTATAGTTATGCACTAGGCGAAAGTATGTCCATGGAAATTTCCACTCGGGAAAAATACTGCGTCGTAACCAGAAACGTTAACTGCCGCTGATGTCAAGTTGACACCGTCACAGCATGTAGACACATGTCCTAAAGTGTCCACATAAATACGTCAATTGGCGAATCATATTAACAAATAAATTAAACTATACTCACACAGCTAGGCTTTCCACACCTGCCGGTCCACCATCGAGAAGGACAGAAATGGCGGGGATAGGCGTTGGGCCCTGCTTCTGCGGAAGACCATCCTCAGAAATTTCCTGGCCAGTACAGCAGCGGAACACTCCTTGTTCAATACAGCTTGGCGAAGCTTGTTAAATCCTGGCCGGAAAATATCTTTTCCCTCAACGTTGACCATTTGTTCGCGGGCTGGCCACCTTTTCCTAATGTCTAGGAGCATTCTCTCCGTTCTTTCTGCCACCAGGCTGTCCGCCAGTAGCCGCCGCACGACATGCGCCTGGGTGCCAGTCCTGATGGATGCGGCGGTGGACGGCGCAACTCTTGTGGATGGCTGGTTTGTGACTGTTGCCAACGCCTTATGCAGAAGGGCGTCATCGCCCAACCGCTCGCGTACCACTCGTAGGATTCCAACAGCCCCTACAACATATGGTGAAAATTAGCTTGTGTCTAGTTGTGCATTCGTCGCATGAATTTTTGTTCTGTTACAAGTATCTATGAGTAGGTGTCTCATAAAGGTTCACGGAGTTACTCACAGGCCATGTTGGCGGCGGAGATTGTCTCCACATCGCTGGCGGAGGAGGGTCTGGGGCGAGCATCTGGAATTGCCAATTCATGCCCAGTGTCTTGTTCTTCTTGAATGTTTTGTGGCGAACTTTCCCTCATGCTGCCCGCGGCTTTCTTACTTGCCGGCGACGGGGAAAATGTCGCAGTTTTGGTCGACACCAATGTCTGAGGACGTTCGGCAACCTGGTGTGCTATGTGCAGGCCAGCAACACGGCCAACTGATGACTTAAGAATTGGTGATATCGGCTGATGAGGAGAGATGGGAGATGAACTCCTCGGCGTTCCGGGTTCCCGGACGACAGCAGCTGAAAAATTGAATTCGCATATTTAATGCTGTGCCGTAAGGTGATATTTTAATTAAAAAAAACAGTAAGTCACACATGAAAACACCGTACTGTACCTTCACCATCTTATTCTCGTCGAAGCCTCTCCGATTGGGTTTCAGCTGCTGCCGCTATGGCAGCGCTCTTCTGCTCCTCTCTGAAATCCTCACTCCTCCTTACTGTCCTCGTCCTAGCACTTTCTACACGTTGCGAAGTTGCAACATCGAGATAACAAAATAAGCGTAACTTTAAGTATGAACTTCAGTAGAACAGTTAAATGATAATCCAGATAATAGTTATTAAGATACGTACATTATTTTACATGACATTAATAGAATAGCATATATCTTAATATAGTATTCATATATATTTCTAATAATGACGGCCGAGTAGTAGTTGAAACTTGCTTTTAAGTGTTTACAATGTTAAAGTATTGTAATAATTGTGTGGGTATAAAATTTAAAACTAAAAAAACATACATTTCTAACATTATTTTCTGTTTTTTACATTTAAAGAAGTACACCTGGGAAAGGTTAAATTCTATTTTAAAATGTTTAGTCGAAGTTATTTATTTTGTGCCTTTTTTACGTTACAAAGTAACAGTCACAATTAACGACTCAGTAATGTTAAACGGATATAACGAAGTTCTTGCAATTTTTACTGTATGGTTTATGTATACAGTATGGTATATATATATATATATATATATATATATATATATATATACATACATACAATAACGGTTTTCATGTATACGCAAATAATGTTGAATAGTAACAATCGATATATAGATTGATTCGCGATAAATATTTTCGTAAAATTCTGTAAAAACAAATGTCGTTTATTTGCCGATAATTTAGTGTTAATGTTTCTAATCACAACTACGATAATAACAAACTAAAGTGATAACTATTACCGTTCAGTTGCTTGCTAACTATAATTTTCATAAAATGAATATGATATTGTAATATCATTTAGTATGGGCAACAACTACTTATAATTCATAAAAATTGTACTATATAATGTCGAAATAAAATGTAACAAAATATTATTTACTTACGTTTAATAATTGAGTTGATCGAAATACTTGTAACATCCACCACACAACAACAAAATCTGTAAACAAACAATAACATGTCATAGATTAGTACAATACAAAAACTGCGATCTTATTACATACCGAATATACGGAAGCTGAATTAACTAACCTGCATTGATTAATCTGGCAGCTAGAGTACAATGCGGAATTGGAAATAACTTACTTGTATTACAGTAACGAAAATAATCGGAGTAAATTATAATGACTAAGTTATTATGCAAGTACTAATAAAAATCAATATTTAAAAAAATATCGGAATCTCAAAAAATATATTTTTCTAAAAAATATATTTATTATTTTATATTCTATTTCATAACGTAATAATACAGTTATATATAAATTGCCTATAGTACTCATTCGATTCTTTTATTACCTATTACTTCATTTTATCAAACATGCACCGCTAAACGATAACTACTACTGCCGAATGCTGTCTGAGTACCAGGATATTTCAACTGGTATTCTGAATTCTTGAGTGCGTTACGTCGTTCTGTTTTTCGAGTGTGCTTACATTTTGCTGTATCCATTTACACTTATTTCAAACGGTATGTGTTAATACCAAAACACGAACTCGTTAACTACAGATATATTCTAGAAATTGAAATAATCATTTCGTACATATATCCTGCTAGGTTAGACATTCATCCTTTACCGATTTTCCTACCTGTGATACATTATGCTAATGTTAATTTTAATGCAACACAAAATTAGTATTAAAGATAAAGCTCAGGAGTAAATATAAAGCCAATGCATATCTCATTTTCTGTTTATTTGGAATTACGTTTATTACCGTACTTACCTTCAATTTGGTAGGGGTTTTGTTAATTTTATTTTTCAAGTTGTGGTTGCATGTGTGATTAGCACATCTGCGTGTGTGGATGCAGACCGCGCTAAGGATTTGGGTGCCGAAAAGAAATATTTTCTATGTCCCACAGCATTGGTTAAATGGGCGGTTCGAAATACAGCTTCATAACCGTACCACACAGCACTTATGGTCGGTCGAGGTTATCTCAAGCCGTCCAGCAGTCGTCTGCTGACGTATATGTATTGTACACTGCAATTATATTGAACAATACATGACAACAGAATAATAATACACGAAATTATATTTGAGTGGCTCGAAATGTCAATAGTTATTTAAAATTGGCTTGTGAACCATAACGGTACATTTATAATACTCATGATTATATTCAAACGACATTTATACTTCTTAAATCGCCGTGATAAGTATATTTGCCCGATAATTAATCAACTTATTTAAAATATCTGCTGTACCTAGCCCATTTCGTGTTGCTAGCTGTGTTGACGTTTTAATACAATGGTTAACTAAATGCTGTTGTGAGTGTTTGTTTCAGTTTATTACTGCACGAAAAAGTAATTGTTACAGATATATATTGATATTATTTGTAATGTTTTGAAAATAATAGTGTAGAAAAATCACACATATATTTTTAAAATTGTATTACTTTTAATTAATTAAGTTATGTGCTCCACTTGTTCACATACCAAAATCCTTTCCTTTTGTTTTGTATGTTGGAATGCAATGTAGGCGGATGTTTTCAAATAATACTAGTTTTTAAAAAAAATAGATCGCATATTTGAAAGTTATCATTATGCGATCATAAAGTGAACCTATTTTTTTAGTCGTTTCTTGAAGTACATGCATTTTCCTTTCATACTCATTAGTAGTTTGTTCAAGCGACCTGGGCTTTCTGTTCTCGAGAGCAGGTATGCATTTTTTAGTTGCTGAAAAATAGCAAGAAAGAGCAGAAAGTGCATTACTCTTTCCTGCAACCAATCGAACACATTTTTTTCTCTCTGGTCATCGGACCTTAAATCTTTGTTTACAAAACAACAGCTGGTTGACACGTAAGAATTCGTGATTGTTATCGGTTTAGATTTAATAATTTGCTAATTGTCGTAAATAAGCATGGCATTATTGGAAGAAGTATTTCTGCATATGGCATTATATCAGAATGGATTTTTTGAAGAAGATGATGACGATGTCGGAATAATGAACGAAGTTCAACTTGCCAATGCCGAATTAATAAATAACGAAGAAAGAAGTATGTTTGAAAAGAATTGTATTATTGTATGTTTCGACAATATGTGTACTAGTATAATTTTTTTTTGTTTACAGTTTTTAAAGGCAATAATGTTTTGAATGACGTTATTGAACTTGTTAACAGAGAATGAGGCCGCGTGCCCAATTGTATGTGGAGGATATTGTGCCATCATGTTAAGAAGAAACATTTATTACAAATTTCCGAATGAAACATTCAATGGTGTTGGACATTACCAATAAATTTCAAGCCTCTGAATAATTTGAATCAGTAGAAGGTATGATTTTTATTTTGATTACTGTTAATTGAAATTATTACTCAGTATTTTGTAATCTATTTGGGATATATTAATAGTACAGGTTTGTACCAATTTTATCCACCAGATTGCCAGCTTTTCTTCATAATTTCCCTATTTATGTTGCCCATTATTAAAGGAGATAACTGTTTAAAATTGTTCAGTGGTAAGTTTAATAATGGATGTCATACAATACTATTTCCAACAAACTGTGGATCTTTGGCCTAAGAATGTATAAATTTTAATTTTAGGTTCTTATCAATAGGGTTATAAATACATATTTACCTACTGGTAAATAATTAAAATATAATGTATCAGTTACTTAAAAAGAAAGTAATAACCTAGCTACTTGCTCGGTATGCCTGTGTATAAAAATAGTACTAAGCTAAGGTTAGGTTATGATGTTACGTTAAGTTATGTTATGTTACGTTAATTTAGGTTACATTAGGTTAGGTTAGTGTGCGTTATTGTATTATCAATGGCACATGGGGAAGAAAGCATACCTGTATTACTTAGTCGATGACAAAAAATGAAAGGACAACTATTGACTTTTTGTAACTTGTTTATTTCTATATCAACAGCCTAAAAACATTTTGGAAATCCATACAAACTTTATTAGTTCTGGCCTTCAGGATTATCGGACGATTCTTCATTTTCTTCCTCCCTGGCAGAGGAGTGGTAGATCTCTCCCTCCTCTGCCAGAGGAGGTACGCCGCACGTCCAGTAAATGTTGCCCAGGCGTTGGACAACACCTGGTGGAGGCGGAGTGCTGTTAAGTTGCGGCAACCAGCGAGCTCTGATGAGGAAAAAAACCTTGACTCAAAACAACGACCATCGTAGCGATTTCGTTCCAACATTTTCATACGGTAGCAAAAGAACTTTTTAACTCACTCATCCACGCCTCTATCTACAATGCTGGCGGGGAGCTGGTTGAAGGGGATGAACGGTGGTGCGCTAGATTGCACCTCACTCTGCGTGTCACCGCCCTCAAGAAGCTACCTGCCAGCGGGGTGATGTAGTAGTTTATTTCTAATCTTCTTTAGAGGCGTTCCAGGACGACGTCCCGAATGAGGATGCCATCCCCGATGACAACCAGCCCCGGCGTCCTTGTCTGATACCTTATGAAGCGCCTGACAGAAGATTGGGACAGCGGGCGATATGCCACGAAACGCTTCTTCATCCTCACGAGGAGGCACCTCAGCCCAACCCTCGGCTGCGGCACACTACCGCCTCCTCACCTCGGCGCAAGCCGCGTCGAATGCGGCCCAGCCACCGGCGCCGCGCACCAGCCTACTGATGGACTGTATCAACGCTACGAACATACAACAGGCCATTTTGCAAAGGTGTTCTCCGTTTGTTGCGAGACGTGGCAACTGTGGGTGCCGTCGGCGTATAGGTGCTTGAAAAATACTCGTACTTACATTTGTCTGGGCGGGCGCGCGGTTGGGACGCGTCTGACGGGCCGACGACCGGACTTAAGGGCCTGGTGGAACAGCGTGAAGACTCGGGTGCCATCCTCTGCTGCGTCATGGCAATGTTCACAGAAACTGTGGTGTTCGTAAGGGACGCCTCCACCTGCAGCTGCTGTTCCACTGCCTGGTGTTGCTGTCGGCGAACTGACGGACAACATTTATTTGAATTAATGGGGAGAAATACGAGCGACGATTCTCGTACAACTTTCGTATCTCCTCCAGTTTTCTGGAGTGCAATTCGAAAAATGAATTGCAATTCGTATGCATTAAATAAAAATATCATACCTTCATCACTGACTGCTCGGGCCTCCACCAGGCGGCGGGATGCCTCCTCAGCTATTTGACGAGTTACCTCACCGCGCCTCCTCGCTCTAGCACCCCTGTCTGCGAATTAGAAAAAAAATAATAACTTTTGGTGCAGTTCTATACGAAACTGTATTTATAATATATTTACACGAATGTTTGTGCGCAATAAACAATTATTGGCGATTGACAAAAAAAAATTAAAAAACACCCATAACATTCTTTTACGGCCATTCATGAAACTAATTACAACCTTTCCGCCAACACTAATGATTTGAAGAGTGATACTTCGCCGAAAAAAATAATTACCGGACATAAATAACAACTTGCGTTGCTTCGTTATGAAAGCAAAGTTCCTCTCTATGTACATTTCAGCTTACTTATTAAAAACAAAATTTCTCATTAAAATTTTTACCTCACAGTATTTCGAATTTCTTATCAATTTTATACGGTACAATCATCTACTTCCAGTTTATTATTATTATTTATTATTAAGTTAGTTATCGTATAACTTACCACTCATTGTACATATAGTTCTTCACTCGACCGAGATCTGCAACCCAATGACTTTGAGTTTTTGTAGGAACGTGCTCGGAAAAATTACGATCATAGATATGATCATACAATAATGTGTTACACTTTGATCATGTAAAGAGTAATTGAATATTTAAATATTTGAATTAACTCATATAACAGACATTATTTTATAACTAAATTTTTTACACATGTTAATAAACTTATTTAATTTATGTATAAAAACATTTTCTAAACTACACGAAATTTTTTTTGTAAATTCTAATGAAGCCATTGCGTTCGTTTTATTTATTGTGTTAATGTATAGTTAAAATTATTTTACAAAAATAATAAGGTAAATAGTTAAATTTTTTGTTCTATTAAATATATTATGGCTTATAATTTGTATTCATCTATCACGTGACCATAGCAGTTACTTTGTCTATGGCTTCACATGCGATCAAGTTTTTCGCGACGTTGGCAACACTGGCACAATTTCTATTGTCATTTTTCTGGCGGATTTTTTCAAAATACGTATTTTTGGACAATTGTTCGCTGTGGTTGTTGATTGTGCTGACTTTTGCGTCGAGTTATCGAGTTTCCGACTTACTAATAATATTGTTTCGTCCCGTCACTTTTGTACACGGAAATATATATATATATATATATATATATATATATATACATATATCTCATATTTATCCTGTTTATCGATCCTCTGTCGTAACTGCGAAAAGTTAGTTACGCACATACTTAACCTATTTTTTCTATCTTACGAAATTTTAAGTCCTGTTTCTCAAATGTCCTTGCACAATTTTCCCACTATTTAAAATTTGCATGAAAATGTGTCTCGTTCGTAACAGCTACCGCAACAAAAGTTGATACCTACGCAGATCTGATTCAGTAAAAATGCTCTGTTTTTTTTTTTTTTCGAAATAAAAGTTCACAAAGGCCATAAGCTGTTTTTTTTAACAGTGCGTTTATCGACTTGCAGTGTATCTCCAGTCAAAAACTTCACTTCTTTACTACTAAGAAACCATTTACCATCACCACTGCTCTGCAGACTGTATGTGGGGTCGCTGTTTCGCACAGAAAATGAAGCAATAGGGGAAGGTGGGCGAATTCTGCGCACTTAACTTCGGATGTATATACAAAACACAAATAATGCATTAAAGTGACAAATATTTCTTGTGTGTTTGTGTACATTATAATCTTCAGTAACTGTAATGATTCAAAGTCCTAACATTATAACATAAAGTTATATAAATGTTTAAAATAAATGTTGCACTGCGCAGTACTACCACACCCAGTCGGGTAATTCTGCGCTGTGTGTTGGGCAATTGTGCGCATGTCATACATCCAATATAAACTGAAATAATTTACTGAATATTAGGGCCTTATTTAATCGTTTTTAACTAAAATACCAGACAGATCAAAGTAAACTAACATTTTAATAGTAATGTTTTAAAACTGGATGTTTCCAATTAACAAATAAATTCAGTTGCCACAAAAAAAAAAACATCAAATAGACACAAGAAACACACGAGTTTAAAATGACAATAGGCTCAAAATGGAATAATTATGTAGGCTAATAACTAATTAAAAGCATAAACATATTGCAAATAAGTCTGGGTTAGCCTACCATTTATGTGATAAACACAAACCCCTTTTGTAAAACTTAAGCCGTCATATTTTTTTTTCTCTTTTGACGCATAAATCACATTTGTAGTCTGTTGGTGAATCCCATCCACTGCATTCTTCATGTGTCCACCCACCACACCTCACACACCTGTACCACAGTTCATTGTCGCGGCCAAATTCGTCACAAATTGAACACACATCACGATTCAAAGGCTCAATGTCATCATTATCACTATCATTACACAAATCCTCATTGATTGATTCGGTCTCAGACTCATTCTTAGATAACTTTAGTTGTCGCTTGCATCTTTTGCATGTTGGCTTCATGCTCTTCTTGTCTGATTTCTTGCTGCTTCTTTGGATTTTAGCTTCCTTCTTCCTTTTATTATTTTCTCTTTTTATCTCAATCCCTTCAAGTTGTTCTTTAATTGGTGTTCTAGTTAAGATTTAAGACTTTTGTTTTCTTGATTTAGGCTCGTTCGCTTTATTTGCGCTAAAAGATGCAGTTTTCTTTGAGGGACCAGGCAAAGGTGAAATGTCTGCCACCTTCACTTGCTGGACAGCATTTCCTTATGTAGACCCGTGTTCTGTTCCTGACTTGATAGGCGTAGGCCTACAGATAAATGTTCCAGGAACAGCATCGGTATTTTGGGTAGATGCCATCTCTGAAATTTCTTCCACTTCTGTAGGTATCTGACTAGGTTCAGCATCTCTTGTTATTTCGCTTCTGTTTGGATTATTCTGTTCTTCGTTCTCTTCAGCCAAGTCCTCTTCGTTTTCTGTTTCTTTACCAGAGGCTTCAAACACCATGTTAAAATGCTTATCAGGGTTCAAGGGTGAAATCCCAGCTGCTGAAAACCCAGAAATGTCTTTTTCCATCGTTGCAACTTTTAAATATGATCTGTTGAACAATTCTGCGAGTTCATACTGGGTTATTTTCCTGCCTACTTCATTTGGAGAAGTACTTTTTGATTTCACAAAAAGGGAACACTCTCTGTAGAAGGCTGTTTTCAGTGGACTGAAGAAAGTCAAATCAAGAGGTTGAATGAAGTCTGTGACTTGTATGGGGTGGCAGAGATAAATGGACGATGCCATTTTCCCTGCAGTAGTTGTAAATTCTAACTGAAATGTGACTAGCATGATTGTCCAGGATCAACAGAATGGGGTCAGTTTGTGTTGGTTTTGTAATTTTGCAAAAGTGCTGGAGCCAATCAAAATACAAGTCTTCATTTATCCAGCCATTTTTGGAACATGAGTAAATTGATCCAATGCGTCCTCCATTGGTCAAATGTGGAGACATTCTCAACCTCGGGAATATGAACATGGGGGGCACAAAATGTCCTGATGCACTGACAGCACACACCACCGTGACTGTTTTACCTCGTTCACCAGATGAAGCTGAACCTACTTGCTTCTGTCCTTTTGGCCCTAAAATTCTCACAGGCTTTTGCACATTTGATATGCCGGTTTCATCGACATTATACAATCTGCTTTCCAGAAAATGATATTTCTCTATTACATCCTCCAAATTGGTGAAAAAAACTTTTACTGACTCTTGGTTGTATGCGTTTATCGTATTCAGACTGGTAGCCTCGGGTTTCCTCAGACTAATATGTGGGTTTCTCTTTAGAAATAACGTTAACCAATCTTTTCCAGCTAATTTGCTGGCATGATTGAAATTGTGGGGAATATGATTTGCTTCTGCAAAATCATAAGCGATTCTATGCAATTCGACAGGTGTCAAACCGTAGAACAAATTAGCAAATGTCAAAACGTGGTCTCTTAACTCTTCTTCCTCTTGCTGAGAAAATGTTGGCTTCCTTCCCAGTACAGCAGTTTCTGTGCTCCCAGTCTTAATGCGCAAACGAATAGTAGCTTCAGCAATGCCGAATTCCCTGCCTGCTTGCCTTATTGCCATACCGGATTCAACTGCATGGATTGCATTTGAAAGTTGCTCTGAAGAATAAATTCTTCTGGTCGTAGTCCGGACCCACTGCTTTGGCATCTGCAATGAAAGAGCAAATTTTTTGCTCTTAACTGTATTAATTAAATCACGGTCGCAAATGTTTCAGACGAGTCAATTTTTCTTGTGGAAAACACCTAAAATTGTCAACAAATGCAAACGCATGTTTACGTGATTGTTACCGGTATGCATTGTGCATTTTGAGATCAGCATATTTTAATAAAGAGGCATGCTATTCAATCCCAAATAATTACCTTTGCATTAATTTAAAGCAATATTTAAATGCATCGGGAATAAAAAGAAGGCACTTTTTAACAGAAAAAAGTACACTAAGCCTTGTCATTAGTGCTCAGTAACAGTTATTTTCGAGATCAACAGGTAGAAAACATTGTCAAATATTGTGGAAAACATAATTTAGTAATAGAAAGAGACAGTTGCAGTACCATACCTTTGTTTCTTCCTCGCCAAAAATAACAACAACATCGATCTGAAACTTCACACTGTTGCCGTTACGCAACCAACTCACACAATGGCGTCTCCTTCCTCGCACTAGGTTATCAGTGTCTCCGCCGCGTGGCAGCACTACACAGACTCCCGCAGTGTTCATTATTTCCGAGCAACTTCACTGCGCAGTAATACCCGCTGCGCAGAATTCGCCCACCTTCCCCTACAGTGGTTAAGAAGCGAGCCAGCCTCAGACCCCTCCTTGCGCACACGTTTTTGGTCTCGCTTATGCAAAAGTTCAATCAAAGGGCTATCATCTTCGTCCGTGTCAGTTTTTCTACTCTGTGTATCTCTTTTCTGTTTTCTATTCGTTGATTGATCCTCGTCCTTGATTTCCTTTTTGATGTCTACTGTAGATTTTGTATCCTTGTAATGATGCTGTGTTAGTTTGTCGAGACGACTTGTGATTGGTCGGAAGGTATCTTCTCTCCTAACTTCAAGGGCTGATTTGTTATTTTTAGCTAGTAAATACTTTGTGCGTACAGCTTCTATTGCTCGCTGGAGATCACCTGTCAATGCAGTTCTGTCGTCCATTGTTAACTGAGTGGTAACCACGTTTTTGCAGTTATTTATACCTTTGCAGAGAAAACCAATCATTAACAGTTTACAGAAACAGCTCTCTCAATGTTATCCAGTCATTCAGAACAAATGTCCTGTACCTTCTTAATATGTCTCGCAATGTCTGTTTTCGATGCCAGTTTCGAAATAAGTGTGTTCTGTAAAGACATTAATTCATCATGCCTTTGTGCATTTGAAACATTAATTAAATCTCGTAGTCTAGCTTCTACACCATCCACATGCTGGTCGATAGTCACCAGGTCATCTATCACTTTATTTTTA
>PNEQ01120102.1:11292-39391 GCA_003012365.1 Medauroidea extradentata | reverse complement strand
CATTGGCCAGTAACGGCGAAAGAGGCGAGCCCATTGCAGTGCCTTCTTTTTGGATGTACACCTTTCCCTGGTATGTGAAGAAAGTTGAGGTGACACAGTGCTCGACAAGCTTCACGAGTTCTTCGCTGGAGCTGTCTTCTCCCAGTTGTTCATGTAGGGTGTGTAGAGCTTCCTTAACTGGTACTCTGGTGAATAGGGATACAACATCAAAACTCACCAATATGTCTTCAGGTTTTAGCGAGATTTTCTTCAAGATTTCCACAAAGTGAGAAGAGTTTAGAATATGAGAGGCAGGTGTGGGTATGGCTGGTTACAGCAGAGGAAAACAGTACACAACCTGATTGGCTGTACAGAACAGGAAATCAATGTTACAAGGCCCTATAGGTTAAGTGGTTAATCATGGAAAACAAATGCTTTAGAGTGGTATAGTTGTAAAAGTATGTACATTTACACACTTCATAGGAGTACTATTGTACATTGCCATTGGCCAGCTGTTTTTCTCGGGGTACTCAAGTTTCCCCACCCTTCATATTCCATTGCTTCTTTCATTTCATTTTTCATTGCATGGATGATATCTACGGGCAGTGGGCTCACAGTTCAGCAGTCTGCCACCACTGGTGTGTTGTCCTGCCCTTGAATGCCCTTCACAAATGACATGTATTTACTTAACACTATTTTACATAATGCACAATGTACAACATACATTATAAATACATTCTGAATGAACTTCACTCACTGTGATTAATTAGGCATAAACAATCCCAATTTAAAAACCTTGCTAGCAACATTTACTACTTTGCCCAAGAAAAAGCACGATTGACTTTCATCAACTACTCTGTACACAGCCAAAAAATGTTTGTACTTAAGTTATATTTATAGTTGTTTTAGGCTCACTGTGATATGTGGTATTAATATCCATAATTAATTAGTTTTTTTTTTACAAATTTTAATCTGTTATTTTCAATTACACGATACACAGACAAACATGCAAAGTATGTAGTGTAGCAGGTTCAACTCCAGCCATAGGCCCCAACACCTAAACTTGAATTTTAACCATAATGATCAGATGGGATACACAAGGCAGGAATGTATTTGAGTTAAAAGAAAAAATCAAACCGTTTAAAGCCTAGATTACATCCATGATAGCGTACCAATAGCGCTAAAGTTTGGAAGTTGAATGGGTATTAATCTACATAGGGAAGAACAGGACATGCACAAAAAAAAGGAGAAAATGTTGTGTGCCGTGTTTTGTACACTGCCGATTAACACACAAAACCATACTAAACTTTTGGTTTAAATATTATTATAGTTACGCAGTGCAGGAAACATGTGAGGCATCAGAGTATCAGTACCTAGAAATAGTTCTGCATGAAAATATTTGGTAGAAAAGCCAAGTTCGAAGTGTGGTCACAAAGGGTAGGAAAGTGCTAGGAACGATGGGTAGTTAAGGGGAATCAGCTCGGAGGTAAAGGAGAATGCCTACATCATCATGGTCCGGCCTGTTCTTGAGTACGCTGCAGCTGAGTGGGACCCCCATGTTGAGGTGGAGGTGAAGGAACTGGAGAAGGTGTAAAGAAGGGCAGCAAGATGGGTGGAGGATAAGGGGAGAAGGCAAGAACAGAACGGAGAGGATGAAAGTAGCTTTAGGCCATCAGTGATGATGAGGGATATGGGATGGAACACAATGAAGGATAGGAGAAGGTTGGAAAGCCTGGTTAGTATGTATAAGATAGTGGGATGATGAAAGATGGAGTTCACTAGCTGAACATATAGATAAGGGTGGATATATGGGTAGAGGCAACAACAGTAAAAATATACAGCGGATATTGTGGAAAACGGGGCGGGGACTATAGTCGATACTGGTTAGAATGGTCAGCGAGTGGAATTTGTTGCGGGAGGAGGTGGTGTCGTCGGGGGTGTGGGACAGTTGAGGAAGGCTTTGGAGAGGATGTTTTAGGGGCGTTTGGATGCTTGCCCAACAGGAAGACAAATAATAATTATTATTAAGTAGTAATCCATTACAGGCATACATGTAGGATTAACTGTAAACAAAACACTTACCCTTGGGATTTAGTTCTTGGGTTTCTGAAGTCATCATCCTTGAAATGGATTTCACACACTTTCAAATGTTTGAGACAAGCTGGACCTCTAGGTTTGACACTTCCATCTAGGTCAGCTCTTTTTCTTTTGTGCACCCACACTTTATAGCTAAAAACAAATACAGATTATTGTTTTAACTTAATGAAAATATTAGCACTTAGCAAAACAAATTAAGTTACCACACCTAGATAACCCAGGAACGAGTGCAGATTTTTGACAGTTCAGTTTGTGAGATCCTTTTTGGTTAATTGAATTTATTGATTGTCTCCAAGGATTTCTGCGATTGTCAGAATTCTTTAAACTTTAATAGCTCTTGTAGCAAGTCAGCGCAGGGGCAGGTTGGACACAATGAAGGTTAATGTCATGCCATCAGTTATGTGGGACATGGGTTGCAACACACGGAAGGATAGGAGAAGGGTGGAGGAACTTGTGAGGGTAGTATTGGGTGAAGAAGGGTGGACTGCACTGGGTGACATCAGGATAAGGGTATACATAGAGGCAGAGGAAACTATAGTAGGGAGATACAGTGAGTCTAATGGAGGACGGAGAGGGGATTACAGTTGATACTGATTAGGACAGTTAAGGAGGAGAACTTGTTGCAGGAGATGGTGGTGTCATTGAAGGGGGCAGAACAGTTTAGAAGGGCAGTGTAAAGGATGGTTAAAGAGGGTTGGTATGCTTGCCCCCAGGTGGTAACTCACTCGCAAGTATATAATAGGTATTATTATAATATTTAACTCACCAGCCTGCCCATACCTTCTCCATTTATCCTTTAAAACACCTTGGGCCCGTCTTTGCCCTTTTTTCAGCTCCCGTGTCTACAATTCCACGTACGGATCCCACTCTGCTGCCACTTGCTGATAACACTGGTTGTATGTACCATTGTAATATATGCCTTTTCTTTCACTGCACTACTAACTCCCTTCAACATTCTTTCCAGCATACCTAGAGCCCTTCTCCCTTTTGACACCACTCTCTCTTCCTGCCTTCTCCACTCTTGTCACATTTCATCATTATGCCTAGGTACTTATATTCTGAAGCTTACTCCTGCCCTTCCCATATGTATATGTGCATACTTCAAAACTTCTTCCTCGTAAACCTAACGATCTTAGTCTTTCTCGCATTTATTTTCATTTTGTCCACTTTCGTTCACAATTGTATCCTATCAATGTCATCCTACAACATGTACCCTCTAGCAATCTCTGCATATATAACACAGCCACCAGCAAACAATCTGATTTTGCTACTTACACATACACCCATGTAATTTGCCATTAAATACAACCAGGGCCCCAGTACACTGCTCTATAGCATACTGGACGTAACCTCTCCTCTTTTGATAAGGAGTTTCCCACTTTTACCCTCTGTCTCCGCCCCCTGAGGAAGTTTCCATTCCATCTCACTACAACTTGGTCTACCAGCAATTTATCAGCTTTCAGTATTAACACCCCATGTGGTACCTTATCGAATACTACATAGAAGTCAGAGAAGCAGACATCCACCTGCTTCCCCTCAGCAACTGCTTGCACCAAGTTTTTTATAAGCCCAGCCAGTTGTGTCTCTCATGAATGTCCTTCCCTAAATCCACGTTGATAATCCTGCAACAGTTCTCGCTCATAACCTGCGCTACATACTGGACCACCAGTCTCTCCAATACATTTCCAGTATTTGATATAAGTTTCACTGGTCTGTAGGTGCCGGGCCTCTCCCCATCCTCCCAATGACTGGGACTTCGGCTGCTTCATTCTTATCCAGTGGTAACCTCCCTCCTCCAGAGATCTGTGAAATATTACTTCTATATATCTGAGCAACTTACAACTTCCAAACTTAAGAGCGCTATTTCATATACCATCTTGACTGGTCGCCTTACTACACTTTAACCATTTTATTACCTTTCCTACATTCCACTTTCTAATTGTTGGCTTCCTAAGAAGCTTCCCCCAACATTCATAATAATAATAGTTTATTGAGACATAACAGATTTACATCCCGTCGTACACGTTAAAGCATTAATAGATGTTAAAAGTATTGTAAATTATTATAATAGGAGAAAATCAGCTCAAAATGATATAAAATTTTGAAGTATGTATGTAAACATCTAAAATCTAGCGTGTTGTGTCAAACTATTAACACACATGAGGCAAAAATTATTATTATAATTATAAATTACAGTAAACAATGACTATATTATATTGTACCAACTACAATCATCCTGCTCCTCAAAAACTGACAAGTACTGGGCCTGCAGTTTTTACCTTATCAGTTATTGTAGCTTGCCCGCCTGCACCTTTCAACACTTGCATTCCTCTGGCCCTTCTTTTATGTTCTTAAAATAATCAATTTCCCCCCTCTACCCTCCTCCTAAATATTTCCTAGGTAATCATTTCTTCCCTGACTAACATTTCTTTCTAGCGTTCTACACACTTTCCTCGTCCCGTCCATAGCTATTTCCATCCCATCGTTCCTCTATTTCACATGCATCTACCTGCACATGCTTTTACATTCCTTTGTCTACCCATCCATAACACTATGTTTCCCACTCAGCAACAATCCTCTTCCATGGTTTAAATATTACCATATTTCATTGATTATCTTCTTAAACTCACTTTACAAGACCCCTTTAGACCATTTCTCAAACCTATCCTTTAGAACATTTCTGTCCAAGCTTATGCCTATACAGTCACACCACTTCCTCAGCCTTTTTTTTACCAATCTCTTACTCCACTACTGGAACGTTGTGGTCACTGATCACTTCGAGTACTACTACACCAACAATAGTATTCTCCAGCATAACTAACACCACATCTAGTACGGACCCCTACCCCTTTTGTTTTGACTAGTAGTTTCCTCTACTGCATGCACCAAGCCTTGTTCACTGACTGCGCTGTCATTATCTGCATCATGTTACCCATCCCTTCTACTGACTCAATCCACTGTACACCTGGCATATTCAGGTACCCTGCCACAACCCACTGCCTATGCCCAAGTCTATTCTGACCTTCCTCAATTGTATCCCACCCTTGTCCTGGTGGTGTGTATGATCCAGTATTGTGATATTCCTACCTATCTTTTTTAACTTCTGCACTCCCTCTTCTTAGTATTCCATTCCACCAACCCTTCTAAACCATCCCTTACATACACCATTATTCCCCCTCCCCTTTCTTCCCTATCACTTCTAAATATTATGAATTTATCCTGCCTACATTCCCTGTACAGCACCTCCCTGCATAACCACATCTCCACTTCTACATCTGCTCTGTATCTTTCTAACTTACCCAGAAAACTTTGTTTTAGGGTTAGGGTAATTTTAATAAATCCAGTTTTACTTACCTGTTTCATTTCCACATACCACATTACATTAGCCTTATTTAAGAGTGATTTTGTTGGGATTTTCTTTATTTCATAAGATGGGAGGACTACACATTTAGTTTAAAGTCTTTCGTGAGACTAATAATTCAGTGTCATTAACTGTTGATAAATATTTCCTGTCTACATAAATTACACCTACCTTGGTTAACATTGAAATTGCAATTTATGTTGGCACAGCTTAGTCAAATTTATTGTAAAGTCCTTGTACGACTGTCATGTGTATGCACAACACACAAGTAAGCCTACTGAATTATTTATAAATCATGTATGACGATTTTATTATGAATCGCTAAACAAAAGCCATTACTCATATAGGCCTACCTTATTACACGAGTTACAAAACTTATGTGGAATTCGGGAAGCAATTACGTAAATTACATCCAGTACGGCCGTGGTTGCGACAAATTGTGTAGGCCAACAGACAATTGGCAAACACCACACTGACGTATCTCATTTGCATTATATACATGCCGATTTTCATAAATAAAGCACTGAATTATGTCATTCTACGATACTGTCGTCTGAAACCCAGACATTAACGAACATTTTTTATTTTCAGCACACTTCCAATCACAACTTCGGCATATTATGCTTACTTCGTGGCAATTTTCTTCTCACAAATTTGATCCTTCACTTCTTACATAATTTTGCATGTACGAGAAGTCTACACAATTTGAAATTACGAGAAACATAACCGAAACATTCTTTTGATGCAAGAAACTAATTTCAAAACAGCACAAACAAGGTTAAAAAATTATTTTCGTCGCCATACTTAACTGCAGTGTACGCCTTATCCAGAGCTTCAACCTCCCGATAAAATAGCCAGAAATTTAACCCGTAGGCCTACCTAGAGTTCGTAAGACGCAGTTTGTCGTCTACCTAGGAGATAAAATTTACCCAGAGGTGGAAAGACCGACCCTAAGGAGTTTTAGGCCTTTTCAACCGCGATGGTCTACTTAACATGAATAATAAATTTTAAATTTTCTTTTCCTCTGATAGACTAAACCTGAATATTGAAATTGAGTCCACCCTCTCCATTCCATCCACGTAAATGGTACCTACCAAGACTAACAAAATTATTTATTTAGGACTAGGCCATTTAAGATTATGTGACCTGAAAACACATTTCAATGAATGCAAAAAAATGTGAATGGACCATCTCACAAGTGACCTCATTGGCTAGGGATAGTAGGGAGCTGAAAAGGCAGGATGGTGGTTATAACTATATATTAAGTTAACTCAATGACATGTTCAATATCTTTGTACGACATGTGCAGAAAATATCATAAGGATGCAATAAAACAAACATATTGCTCTCAGCTTGTCGCCATCTCTAGCCGCATTTCTGAACCTTGCCTTCTCCTCAGCTCCGGACTATACTCACTACTAATGTTAGTGTAGTCACCAACTGCATGCCCTTACTAGGTGATACGTACTAGGCTAATAATACAATACTGTATTGATGTATGTAAAGTATAGAACTCTTCAAACCAGTTTTAAGAAAATAGTGATGTTAGTCTTGTCCATAGTGATGTCACTTCAGCATAAAAAATATGGTGACCAAAGCTTAGCCTAGTAGTAGAACTGAAGCACCAAAAGTGGTATAAGAACTTGTAGCCCTTCTAGACTTATCTACTTTGTACCTGTAAATACTACCAATAATAGCAGAACTTCATAGCATCCCTGGTACTGCAGTTCTGTAATGCACTATGCTAAAAGTTAAAGAAGTTCTACAGATGTCAATTGTTACAAATTTCTTCATATTTTGTCAATAAAAACTGTGGACAAATTATAAAATTTCTGTTACTGAAATAATCCATATAAAAATCCTACTTACCAACTGAGATTAATGTAAATTCTGCTGAGAAGATGTATGTAATTGTGATCATTAGTACAAATTTAAGATTTGAATTAAAAAAAAACTTAGGTTATAACAGTTTTTTATTTTTTGTTATTACTATGGTTTCTGTAACAAATGTGTTCGATTTATTTACTTTCATGGTACAGGACATTTTTCACATTCACGCTATTTAATACTGTATAGTGAAGATTTACCTTTGTATACGAGTTGTCGATTATGTAGTCATAGGCACCACTTGGCCAATTTTTTCTTCAATTTTTGGGAGTAATTCTGGGACGTCATTTCAGGTTTTTCTTTGGCGGGGTGGTGAAGAATTTTTTTTTTTTCGGCGACAGTTGCCTGGTTGCACCTTTTTTAATAATTAAGCATGTATAAATTAGAATCTTTAATAATAAAACTTCAGTTTTATGTGCATATGTTAGAATTTAACAAAAAAAATTAATTTAATACACTTAAATTCTAAATCCAGGGGTTAAGGAGACATCCCCCCCCCCCCAATCTAAAAAGGGCACTCCTGGAGCATTTGAGGATTTTGCATTAAATTATATCATTTATTGTCAAGTAAATTAGTTATTTCACTGGGCTAGTTAGTCTTTGCTTTCATAAACTATGACTTTCCTATATCTCGTTACCTTGATGTGAACTGACAGTTTAGTTCTGAGCCAATGACCCCTTCTGATACAAATACTTACCTGCTATTGCCGTGCAAGTAATAAACTTTTGACAGGAAGACAATGGCAAGGAGCAATTTCCTTTCATAAAAATAATATCCATTTGATTTTTGACAACTGTGTTTATTAAAAAAAAAACATGTGAACAATCACACGCAGCCTTACACTGTCACACTACAAATCAATATTCACGGAATACATTAAAGTGGGGTAAAAAAATGTAGAGAAAATTAAAGGTTAAAATTCAAATTTTCAAAGAACGTTATCTGCAGACAAAAAAAAACAAAGCCAGAGTAACATTGTAATGTACAGAAATCCATTTGAAAAGTCCCAGACATTTCTCTAAAATAAAATATTGTACTACTATATTAAATGTTAAAAAATACTACTTACCAAAGCTTTATTTTATTGCATCTTCAGGTTTCACCACAGGGGAATGCTACATATTCTTGACTTAAAAGTTTAAGTTTATTAACTTGTATAATACTAAATAAATGTTAAATGAAAAACTCAGTCTTCGCTAACATGTTTAAAATCGACTGAAAACGCAAAATCCTATTATCTAAAAATATCAATTGTTACACGACTTCTTAGTGCTTAGTTACACCATAATTTACTACTTTTATACAAACAATTGAGAATATGAAAATTCAGTAGCAAATTTGGCATAATTTAATATACAAACATATTTACAAAATACATCCATAAGTTATTACTTTCTGTTTAAAAAGGTAAAAATGTGTTTCAATTGTCCAGCAAGAAGGCGAGATGCCACCAAAATCTGCTCTTTACCACTGTAAAAATTCCTTTTTACATATCTATTTTATTCCAGTTATTTTATTTTGAAACAAAAATAATAATAGGCCTACATAAAAAGTCACAATAAAAGAAATATTAAATCTAATTAACACAATTTGTAGTATTTTATTTATTCTTATAGGCATACACAATAGTTTAGTAAAAATTTTTGACCAGTAGCTTAACACTTGCAGGATGATAGGCAGGTAAGTAAGTTGGTTTTACATCTCGTAAACAGTAAGGCCATTAGAGGCGGTAACACAACTTGGTACAATGACAGGAGCTGGGAGAGAAGTCTGCCATGGCCTTTGTTAGGGAACCATCTCGGCAATCGCCTGGAGCGATTTTGGGAAACCATGAGAAACCAAAATACGGATGACCGGAACTCAGGTCGTCCCGAATACGAGTCTAATGTGTTACTATTCCACCACATCGCTCGATGCCGGATGATGCCCCACATCAGTTCACAGCTAACGAGAATCGTCTTGTATATGTGATATATCATCTCCCACACGCAAGGTGATCTGACTGCAATATGAGCCACTGTGCCCATCACTGAGTATTGCCCATGTCAATGCAATTCCTGCAGCATTATTAAAACTAAGATGTACGTAGCAAATAATTTTTTTTAAATTCAGTCTTAGAATGTACAGTTTTAAATATTTCATTAACTTGATGTAGAAAACTCAAATGTAGAAAAAAAGTGTGTGTTTATATTTACCGTACTTTTCCATTGCTTATGATTTAAAGACCCGTATTACATTTCTTAATCACAGACGGTGAAATAAATTTGACAGCTAACATCTCAACAAAAATCTTAAAATTTATAACTGTTTCGTACGCTACTAATTACTGACACATCACAGGTAACAAAAAAATTCAGTTACGAGTCATCCATTAGCCTAATATTGAAAGGATTTGTATATTTATGTAAATATTGAGTAAGAGATGATTGTCTCATCCTGACAATAACGGATGCAACAAAAATAAGCAAATCATGGTACTTTTATATGTGCCTCTGTCCAAGAATTCAATGACGATTGACATCCACTCATGGAAGATCATCAGGCATAGGTAACTTGTATGAATCCTTAACTATTTTTTATTTCGCAGCATCACCTATTACAACATTAAAATTTTTGAGTATGTCTGGCACTGTAAGAACTGTGGAGTTAAGATTCAAAGTACAACTTGTATTTTTGGTCCACATAACATGAAAACATCTAACAAACTGAACTAAAATTTCAGTAGCTGTCAAACAATAAACATTGGCAGTAACATTATACGCAACTGGATTCATCCCTGCTTGGCGTAAATGGTAAACAATATTCCGAAAGGGAGGATCTCCATGTGACATTACGAGACAGCAGTCAATACATTATGATTTCAGTTATTTTGAAACCCATTTGATTTGTGGTACAGTACTGTAAACATAATTTCTAGGTCATTTTAGACCTTTTTGTTGTACTCACATTTCATTTTAATAACATTATAGATTTTTACAAATATTCCAACAAAATACTAGATGAATGCATGTTCCCAATAGTTTCTGAATTATAATGATAGCAAAATACAGTAATTCTTGCACCCAATTTCACAACACACTTCATTAGCACAAAAGTTGATTCAAGGTCCAACATTTCCTCATCCTTCCCGTATCTCAAATGACCAGCTAATATTGATAACTTAATTTCAGTAACAATTAAAACATCCTATTAGTTGGTTTTGAAAAAAAATGTCTTTGTTTAACAATACCTGAAGTGCCAATATGTGATGTAAGTAACTACATACAAATGAACACCAGTTTAAAAATACCTTAAAGTGGAAATATTATTATACTGAAACTGTATAAACAACCCTAATCACACATACTAAATACATACATAAAAACCTTGAATAGCAAAACATACAGAAAGAGGTTAATTTTTAAAGTTGAGCATTCTTCACTACACATCTTAAAAATGGTATGTAACACTGCTGAACAGGTAAAATAAATACTTGTGAGCACTTCAAAAAATTTGAAACTCAATAAGAAAATGCACTATATCTATTTTAAAAACACTTATCTCTACCTAGTGAAGAACACTGCCGTGTTCATACTGCCAAGAGAAAACTGGACAGTGTGTAAAAATAAACAAGTTGCTCATGTTGTTGATTACGGTATGTTATGAATTGTTAAGTTAGGTATAAGTACGTTAAAGCAAACATACCAATGAGATATCAGTGAGAGTGTTGCTTAGAGGAAAAACAATCTAGAATCTCATACCAGCTGTACCATAGAGGGAAGGTGTTATGAATTGTTAAGTTAGGTATAAGTACGTTATAGCAAACATAGGGATATAAGTTAATGGCAAGGTTGGCAACAGTAGTCGGCAACATGGACACAGTGAAGCTAGATGTATTGTTTAAGAGTATCGTGTAAAATGACAAGAAACACAAATAAAACAGATAACATGTGAAAGTAAAATTTAAACTGGACACTGGTTCCGAAGTAAATCTCATCCCAGAAAAAAATTTTTTAAGGAGGTCAACAAACAATTTAAGGTTAGGGACACCAGAGAAATGCTAGAATGCTATAGAGGGTCTAAAATCAAACCCAAAGGCATTGTGAACCTAAGATGTGAGACTAAAAATGCAGTAAAATATTTGGAATTTCGTATTGTTGATGCAGACAGAACACCACTTTTAGGGCTGGAGGCCTGTGTGAAACTCAATTTAATCAAAAGAGTTCACTCAGTCGACCCTCTGCATTCTGATAAGATCAGAATACAGCAGGATCCCAAGAACAGATTTGTTGAGGAAAATATAGATGTCTTCAAGGAATTAGGCAAATTCCCACTTCGATGCAGCATAAGTGTCAAGGAAAATGCAGTACCAAAAGCAAGACCTCCAAGGCATCATCCACAAACAATTAAAATCAAGCTGAAGGAGATATTAAAAGTGCTAGAAGAAAAGAAAGTTATAAGAAAAGTTAAACATCCAAACTCGTGGGTCAGCAATTTAGTTGTTGTGGAAAAGCCAAATGGTTCTTTAAGAGTGTGCTTGTACCCACAAGATCTAAATAAGGAAATACAAAGAGAATATTATCAGATCCCCACAATAGAGCAGCTAACAGAAACATTGTCAGAGAAGAAAGTGTTCTCAGTATTCGATTTAAAAGATGGATTCTGGCAAATAGAACTGGAGGATGAAGTGAGCAACCTGTGCACATTCTCAACACCATGGGGCTGCTATCAGTTCCTCCGCTTGCCATTTGGTGTGTGTTGTGCCCCTGAAAAATTTCAGGAGCTGAATGAGCTGTTTTTCGACCCCCAAAACAAACGTGAACTACAGAAATTTCTGGGAATGGTAAATTACTTGAGGCCATTTGTACCACACATGGCAACAATTACTGCACCTCTAAGGGAGGTATTGAAGGGGGACACAGTGTGGCAGTGGCTACCATGTCACACTTAAAGTGTGGAAGTCTTGAAATGTGCTATCAGCAGTGCCCCAGCATTAGGAACGTTTGACCCAAAATAGCCCTTAACAATACAATGTGATGCCTCACAGGATGGCTTAGGATGTTGTTTACTCCAAGATGGTCAGCCGATTGCCAATGGGTCTAGGAGCCTAACAGAGTCGGAAAATAATTGGGCCCAGATTGACAAGGAAATGTTGGCAATTGTCTTCGCAACGAAAAATTTTCATTATTACATATATGGCCGCTATGTGGAAGTTCTCACAGACCACAAACCATTGGTGGCTGTAATGGAGAAGTCTGTTGCTAGTATCATGTCAGTTCGTCTACGCCGACTAAAATTGAAATTGCTACACTATGAATTACATTTACAATATTTACCAGGTAAGCTAATGCATATAGCAGATTTCTTGTCACGAAAATACATCAAAGATTCAGTTGCAGATTATGAAGAGACGTGTGAAATTGTTCACAGTGTAAGCAGACACATGCCGATAATTGAAACACGAAAAGCTGAGTTACGAAGAGATACTGCAGTAGACCCAGTGCTAAGGTGTGTGTTGAAATTTGTGAAAATAGGGTGGCCTAATAAGAAAACAAAAGTACCTGCTCAGTCTCAACAGTTTTGGATGGTTCAGAGTGACTTGTATGAAGAGGATGGCTTACTCTTCTTCAACGATCGGGTAGTAGTACCAGTGACATTGCAGGAACAAATGTTGCATGCTCTGCATGAAGGCCACTTTGGCATAAGCAAAACTAAAGCTCGCGCTCGCACGTTGCTTTATTAGCCAGGGATGACAAGTGACATTGAAAAATATGTAACAGAGTGTAAGGTTTGTGCAAAGTATAGGATGTCCAACAGAAAAGTGCCACTCATTCCATATCCAGTGCCTACGTTACCCTTTGAAAAAATTGGAGCAGATATCTTAGAGTTCGCTGGCAAGAACTACCTGGTGGTATATGATTACCTGTCAAAATGGATGGAAATAGTACCATTATCCAATAAACAATCTAGTGGAGTGCTGGAGGCCCTAAAACGTATATTCTGCACACACGGTATCCCAAAAGTTGTGATTGCTGATAATATGCCTTTCAACTCCTTTGAATGTCGACGTTTCGCTGCAGAGTATGAGTTCCTGTTTCAGACATCAAGCCCTCATCATCATCAGTCTAATGGCATGGCAGAAAAGGGGGTGGGGATTGCGAAAAATACCTTGTGTAAAAGCAACGAAGAAGGAAGAGAATTTTGGCTGGCCTTGTTAGAATATCGAAATACTCCTTTAGTAGACCTAGGGAAAGCTCCGGCTCAAATCTTAATGAGTCGTCTTTTAAGAACACGACTACCTGTAACTACAAATAACCTCATGCCAGAAGTTGTAACACACATGAAAACAAAACAGGAGTTGATACAGCAGAAAGTGAAAAATCACTATGACAAAAGCGCAACCCGTCGAACTCCAGAATTCCAAGAAGGTCAATCAGTAATGGTACAGAAGGGTAAAGTGTGGGAAAAAGCTAGAATTCTGGAGAAACATTCTGCTCCTCGGTCATATTTGATAAGAGAAGAGTCAGGCAACTTGCTAAGAAGGAATACAAAATTCTTGAAGCCATCATCTCGTGAAGTACAGCATGAAGCAATTATTCCAGTTCGTTGTTACTCCAGGGAAGAAGAAACAAGTAAAAAAGAGCAGAGTCAGGACAAAGAGTGGACAATGGATGTGCAGCAGTCAAATAGCACCCCTGCTGTAGTGTGTAGACCTACATCATCTGACTTTAGGAGTTTTGATAACAGTGAGAGTTCAGGCAAGATAACTCATAGTGGGGAAGGGAAAATAGCGAGTGGAAAAGATATAGTGACGCGAGCAGGTCGCAGGGTGGTTAAACCAATGAGATATCAGTGAGAGTGTTGCTTAGAGGAAAAACAATCTAGAATCTCATACCAGCTGTACCATAGAAGGAAGGTGTTATGAATTGTTAAGTTAGGTATAAGTACGTTACAGCAAACATAGGGATATAAGTTAATGGCAAGGTTGGCAACAGTAGTCGGCAACATGGACACAGTGAAGCTAGATGTATTGTTTAAGAGTATCGTGTAAAATGACAAGAAACACAAATAAAACAGATAACATGTCAAAGCATTAAACAATATTTACAAGACTGTAACACATTTCAGTGACTTTCATTTACTGTACACATTCCTATTTTATTTGAAATTTTTTTTTTGAAATACAAATCCTGAACTTGCTGTGACTGAAATAACACAACTGCATGCTGCAGTGCCACTTCAAATACTACAACATGAATGAACATGACGAAACAATCTGCAGTTACAGTGAAATATGTTTAGGCCCCTACTGCATTAAAATATTCAAAGAATAAATTGTCTACATGTGTCACAGCTCCATGAAATGTAGTACCCTGCAGTATCTGTCTTCCTTTTTACCATTTTTATATACTAAACGAAAGTGTACCTGACGAATGCAAACAAACTAATTACAACTTTACTAACTTGTAAAGAAAAAGTCTTCATAGTTATTAAACTTACAAACATATATATATTTTACACACATTTACAACATCCATTAAACTGCATCAAACTGACCACAAAGTTTGTAATTTATTGACATCATATGTGATGCACAGTCACACAAAAATGTAATAGAGAATGCAAAATGGTATGGAAAAATACAAATGATACATTATTACATTAGTAACCACTTTCAACATGTAGTTAATTTTGCCATTTTCTTCTTTGTGCTATTGGCCTTATCCATCCCCTTATTCTTTTGAAAAGAGTACTGTCGCATTCTCATATTAATGTAATTCTTAACAACATAAGCAATCACTTCATCCTTGTGTCTTGTGCATGGAAAAGTGAAATGGCAGTGATCAATTATGTAAGTAAGAGTGTCTTCATACACATTTACAGAAGTGGCAAAGATACCAAACACATATTCTATTTCCCTGATAAATTTAAAGAAACATATGTTTGGATGCACAAGTTTTCCCATTGTCTTATAGTTAACAAGTTGTGCCTCATATTGCTGACTGTAAATAAGAGGTGCAACAAAAGCTTCTTTACATGTGTCACACTTGCTGTGCTTCAAGATTTGTCTGCACAAATAGCCAGTTACAAAATACACTACACAGTCTACAACAGGTGCACATGTATAATCATGTTCCACAATATCTGTAACTTCCCATTCTTCATAATCTATCAAACCATCTAATCTACTCTTCAACTGTTGCAGAAGAGATGGTGATTTCAAACCCTTTGCAAATATGTCTTTCAAATAAGAAATTGTGATCAATGGACTCAGGGGCTTGTCGTCATGAACTGAACAGTTCCCGTACTTAGGTGGTTTCAGCACACTGTAAACGGACAATAACTTGTACAGTTGTATAAATGTAGGAGTAGCAGGATGATCATTCTGACCCCCAGCTTGTCAGATTGTGCCAAAAAATCTCTGCAATAACATATAGCTGTTAACGTCAAGTATACAACACATATACTACGTGCACTGTAGGGTAGTCACTCAAAGCAATTGGTAATATTAATGAAAATTTTTTAAGCTACTGGACTACAATACCAATTTCCCAGGAGCTAACTTTAAGGGCATTGGTGTATGGAAAACACAAAGTTGTTAAACTGCACATGGATACTTTTAGAATGGCCACTGTGCTAATCTGCATAAAGTTACGTGCTCTGACAAAAAAATTGGTAGTCACAGCTGAATTAATGAGATATTTTAAGGACTTTCTAAGTTCATGCACATTTTCAGATTGCCAGCTCGTGAACATGTGTTTTATGTGTTATTAAGTGAGTAAGAGAATAAATATAAAAGCTGTACTTCATGACTTGAAGTACTTATATTACTAATTTGACCAATCAGTAGTAGCCTAGAGTAAAGAAATATTTACATCTAATTGAAAAATTTTGATACAAAACATTGTTTCACTATAGGCAAATACAAATTGGTCAAATCAGTAATGTATACAAGATGATACAATATTCCATGTCAATATTCTAGGGAAACAATCTTCACGTGTAGCGGAACAAAAAGTGTTATATGACACAAGTCCAAAAACGCACCGTTTCTGTGCTACAGTTGACAATACATGACATATATGGTTGGTAGCGCGCTGGTAGGATCATGTTGCTGTGGGGCATCATTACAGCAGCACATAGCATGTTACTACGCAACACACTACGTCACTAACACACAGACAGTAGGAACAACTGTGACACAGCAATATGGTCCTGCCAGCGCACTATCAACCATACGTCATGTATGCCAACTGTAGCGCAGAAACGGTACGTTTTTGGAGCTATGTTCATATAAAACTTTTTGTTCCTCTACACGTGATGATTGTTTCCCTAGAATATTGACATGGAATTTTGCAACGACCTGTACATCCAAGACAAGTCATTATGACACGGCGGAAAACGTGGGAAGGTGGGAATGATGTTTGGGCGCAGGCTAGGTCAGTGGCGTTGTTAAAAACGTAGTCAAAGGGAACAAATTGTATCTTACTTGGCATGAGATCTTATCTGTCTGGGGTCGTGTGGCCGACGGCCCATGTGACGGCATGCTGGCGTAGCGCTGTTCTCTGGAGTGATGATCCGTGGTCGTGATGATGATGCTGGAATCTTGATTAGATGAAAGATGTAGTCCGGAGCTGGGACTGACTAGGTAATACACTCGCACCGAAACGATAACACTTGAGTTGAACTGAATCTAGTGCCGATTTATTTTGTGTATTAAAAGCCGATCGGGATGCTTACGAAAATAGTCGGCCTGGCCATTTTACTACCCGGCCAGTGGGTGACGCGGCTAAATAAAAAAAACAGCTCGCCGGCCATAACAATTATTAAGTAAAGCCCCTCAGGCGAAAAGTCGAGAGGGGTGGGGTAGGCTCCGGGTCCAAAGCAAAAGAAACGTTCCGGTACTTAAATAACTATTGATATGCTAATGACTGGTGATAAAAAGTTGATGGGACCCGGAGTGTCGCGCCCGGACGTCCGTACCCCGTCGCGCCTCGATGTCGACTGCCGACCTTCACTTCCGCTTACACGGGTATCCACACGGACTCCGTGCAACCGGAAGTGAATAACATGTATCCCCTTAGTACTCAAACAATCTAGAACAATTTCAAAGATAAACATACAATAGTTACAGTATGAAATACTGAATACCAGTCTTAGATTATGAATGAAGTGATGTGCGTCTCTGTTCATGTTGTGTGCACGCCTGATAGGTTGCAGCTTAGTGTGATGCATCAACAAATAATAAAGGAAAATACACAATGAAATAATCCTGTCCGAAAACAAAAATACAGGAACACAAAATAAAACAATACGACACTGCCACTCTCCCTTCAAGGTCATTACACATAAACAATTGGCGCACTGTTGGGTTGGCCGCTATCCCTTTGATGCATCGCCGGCGCATCGCTGTAGGGCAGTAGGGTGCATGGACACGGCGGACAGATGGGCTGCACGTGTGCGTGCTTGGCACGCGTCAATTAAGTAAAGCTTACATTTTCATTCTATTCTTCACTTATCATATCATCACATAACACATGTCCACAAAGCCAGCATCCTGAAAGTGTTTGTGAACTTCAAAATTTCTCACAAACTCCTCATGAATGCAACTGTAATTACCAGTTTTGTTGTCAGGACACATAACTTTATGCTTTGTGCAGTGGTCACCCTAACAGTCATTACGTACACTTTAATAATTTTTCTATTTTCCATGCATCAATGCCTTTTACTAAACTTTTACGGGACCACAAATAAGACACTGGTTGCAATTACCATAAAAATTAGATTCAAACAATCTGCTGTTTGTCAGAAGTTAAAACAAAGCAACATATTTGAAAGCTTATTTCTAAAAATCAAATATTGTGTTGAATTCTGAATGAATGGCAAAGAATATTCCATAACTTTACAGACATCAATTTTGATACATGGACCTTCTCACTGAATCAGATGTCTTGAAAAGTTTAATTGACTTTATACAAAATTGACTTTATTTTCCCTCACTTACATAATTTCCTGACAGTTGCATTTTTCCCCATGCGAGTCACTTACCTCCAGTGCATCCTGATTAAACTTGTTTGACAAAACATATTTGAAGCCACATTTTTCCAAAAGATATTGTGACAACTGTATTGTTGATTGCAATGTTACTCGTCCCTTCCAAGGTATTCTTACTCAGAATTTCCTTCTCTGAAATCTGTCCCTGTATGAATGCTTCTTCCCATCTCTGAAGAAAAGTTAACGAAGAGTCTAAAACCTGCAAAAATATTCTCTCTCATTAATGAAAACCTATTTTTCTTCCGTGTGTGTTAATTGATGTTACAAAAATATTTGCATCAGTTACCGATATACATACCGCTTATCCTTTTAATTCAGTTTATCATTTTTTGCTGATCTTCTTTAGAAAGCCAAAACTGTAGTCTAGACCTAATATACTTCAGAACTTCTTTATAGTAATTATTGTTGTCATTAAACTTAAGAAATTTGTATACTGTACCATAAATTGTATTATTTTATTATATTTATTTACTCATCTCATTCCGTCGATCCCAATAAGGAGTCAATAAACTCTGGGATATGGAATTTGTCAATAAATACATACAAATGAGTAACAATCAACAATTATTACATACAAACAAATTAACAAATCATTAACAAGAGATATAGGTACGCCTACCTAAGTACTGCTATATTTCACGGCCCCCACCATTCAAGCAACAACTAGTCAACAAAACAACTCCCAACGAAATAGTGTATAGCAAAAAGTTAAAATTAAGGTTTGGATGTCTTTTGTGTATGTATGAGTGTATACCCACATATATATGGGGTAGTACTTTAGATACTACTATCTCTATCTGCCTTCTCCACCCCGAGTTACTTTGCAGCACTACACTTAGGTACTTATATTCTGAAGCTTCCTCTATCTTCTGCCCTTCCCATATGTATATGTCCATACTCCTAACCTTCTTCCTTGTAAACCTGACAAAGATTGTTAGGTCCTAAACTGTGCAGTTTTGAAGGCAATAAATAAATTAGAATTTAAAATGCATGTGTGTACATGCAATTTTAAATATTTCACTGAAACATATTCACTCTTTTAATTTAAATGAAAATGCATATTTAATATGTATCAATGTAAAAAACCATGTAGGCCCCCTAGCCTACACCCAAAATCTTCACAACCTTACCTGTAAGTCACTGCTGTTAAGCCGCAGTCCTTCACGAGGGAATCTCCTATTCAATGCATCAAACATGTTATTGAATGTCAAACAGAACTCTGCTGTTGTGTCACTGTCTTCAAGGCCCTTGATTTTACGATTACTATAAAACCGCAGGCCAGCAGACACAGACCTGCTAAATATCTGTGAACAAAAAATTATTACAAGAAATTACTACGTACTAAGTTTAAATATTTCAGCCTACGTTTAGTAGATTATATGATACATGTTTAATGTTTTTAGTTTATCCATGTTTAATTTTGACCAAAAAAACGTGTAGGTACCTTTGTGGCAAGACGCACTCTCATTTTCGAAGCACTGTTCAAATTAATATGATGTTTTGATATTTTGGGCACACCTTCAATTCAGATGGCAGAAGTGAATCCTGGGTATGTAAAATTTCAAAATGTTTCCATTTTATTGCTGGCGAGGTGTCATTCAGCTATAACACAACAAATCACAAAATTTTTATTATTACTTAGTAGCTGCAGTTAACACAGCAGAGGTAATGCATGCGAAAAATATATATCTAAAAACCTTTACCTTTAGCTCTTTGTTGTTGTACAGCCTGTTTCGGACATTCTTAATTAAGTGTGGTGCATCAGAGAACACAAAAATTTTCCTTTCCTCATGTAATGGATGAGTGAAATAACATTTTGTCTCATTAAGTTTCCCAGTAATACCAAATTCTGTCCACAACTTTCTATTGGTGGTAGCACCATCACTCACAATGCCATGAATCACTGCGCCAGCATTTTCCAACAAAACACTACATTTCATCACCAGCTGTGCTAACACAACACCAGGTGTTGGTCCTTTTCCAGCAAGCACAGCAACTGGCTGTACATAAGTATCAGCTAACGGCTGGAACATCAATACAAGGCCATGCATTGCTTTGTCTGAAGTGCTCGATGGAACAGGACCATCTTCACCAAAATCAATCAGGCTTTTGTATGTAAGAGTTTTTGAACATACTGAAATACTTTCTCTGAGAGACATTTCATCAAATAGTATGACACCATGTTTCTCCAACTCTGACTTGGATCCAAAGTGTTATTCAATCAACTTAAAAAAATTATCATCAAAACCACCCTTTACATCAACAAGTGCCAAGTAAGGTTTGACTGTGCGTACACATGGTAGTGGTAAAATATTGTTATCCTTCAACATATTGTAGGCATTAAGTGAACTTATGTGGAGTAGTAAACACAATAACAGCCAATGTTCTGAATAACGCCTTCCATTTTTTCTGCCATTTTTTGCTGATGACAATATTTCCTGTACTGCTACCTGCTGAGTTTCTGTCAAATTTATGGACATCAACTTTGATTGTAGTGACTCAGCATCAAAATTCTCCAGTTTAGTCTTGAAATGCTGGAGAGACTTATTCAATGCCTGAATACGAACACCAGCGTGTTTCAGTTTTCGTTGTCCACATTTATGACGATGAATAGGACGCAAAAGTTTACCCCTTTTCCTGGGACTAACTGTCAAAGTAATTCTTTTACTTTCAGTCTGTTTTTTTATTCTTTGAAGTCTCCTTTGAATTGTGCGAGACATTCTCACACACAATGCACACTGTAAACCATCTTGAATTGCAACTGGACACTGTGAGTGGCGAAACTGTTCATTACAGTATTTTTTACACCTTGCGAATTCAATGTCATCAGCACAGTTCACATCACACCCTATACAAACTTTCATTTTATCAGCTGTTGCCAAAATGTTCTCAAAATCTTCAATTGAACTAACAGTCATATTCAAATTGGGAAGTTTTATCTGTTTTCCGTGAGCTGTAAAGCGAGCAATCAAATTTTCATCCACAAAAACTTCTTTCTGGTAAACTGGTTTCAAAAAGTCTCCTTCCTTTCTTGCAACTGCCTGCACATAAGAAACAATCTTTGGATTTCCCACTGTTATTACTTTATACCATGATTCTGGAGCACCAACACCATCATTCAAAATACGTTCAAATGTGTTTGTAGACGATGATACAAATGCTTCACTGGCATTACATCTTGGTATATCTTACTCACACAGCAATTCATTTACCACTTGGCCTTCATTTTCAGAAACCTGAGTTGTTCCTGAACAGTATCCGCCAGCAGTAACGTCAACATCTGTAGTATCAGTCCGAGGTTTTTTACAGGCAGGAAATTCTAATTTAGTAATGCATTTCCGTTTCTGGGCAACTTTCTTGCTCAAATAGACAGGACATCCAGGAAACTGAGACGGCACAGCCTCTTTCTTTAATCTGGGAATTTTGAGCACACCCTAAAAAAACATAAGCTTACATTAATTTTATAACGTACATGTTAATCATTAACTTTAACACAATTCCTGGGGGACTTTATTTATACATATTTGGACGTTTACAGTGAATAAGTAAACATAGTAGGGCCTAGTAAATTATATTAATATGACAACATACAAGATACTTGCGATTGTGAAGATAGCCCAAATACAAACTTCGTTTTCCCTGTCACTTACATAACAAACCATTCCTAAACTTTCAAACCTCAAAGTGTTACAAAATCTTCCATGAGGACATAGTTATGCACAAAAGAACTAACCCACAAATCAATAAATTGAGATATACTCTTACAAAGTAGAAGGAAAAGGTCCAAAGCATGTTCTAAAAAAAAAATTTAAATTGTAGTATTTAAGGATAAAAATAACCCAGAAATAACGTTTTACACTAGGTTTAAATACACACAGTAAACTCTGACCTTGCATATCTAACTTACAGTCAACTTTGAATTTGGTTCCTTTTTGCATAAAAACGTCCATTAAGCTGGTTTTACACAATGCAATGTACATACAATTTCCACCCAATATACTGATATTGCATTGGAGCTCAGACACATATTCTTAGAACCTCACATGCAATGCAAACGACTTTCGGCAAATAGAACACGCTCTATATTTCGATGCAAGTGACATGGAACAAGCATTGCGATTGACGATTCTCTGAAGTAAATTTATGAATGTAGTTGTGAGTATAAACAAATACATTGAACACCAAACAAACTTGGACTCGACACCAGAGTGTTTTTTGCAGTTTTTGGAGGAATACAAAAAGTTTCCAGCAGACTATGACACAAAATCACCAAATTACCACAACAAATATTTGTGCGAGAATGCATTAAAGGCGGTGACCGCGTCTGTGTTGGATGTCCAGGAAAACACTACTGTACCACTGAAGAGATAAAAATCAAGCTCTTACATGGTTCACAATTATTTTAATATTTGTCATATAACATTTCCATCACTGCAAGTGTACATATTATGCTTTTAGGTTATCCATTTGTTCTAAACTTTGGCTGGAAGAAAAGAAATTGCATGTATCTTGTGTGGGGAAATTGCGCTGTTAAAAATGGACTATGAGAGATTTAATGCATTTATTGCATGAGCGATTGCGCGCAAGGACCTGCACGAGAAATAAATTGTGTCGTGTAAAACCAGGGTTGAAGAAAACAATGTCAAGGCAGCTGTGTAGGCTACTTAACTAATTTAAGGTTAACATTATTCAATATAATGTCAGGGGTCAGAAATTTTTGTTTTTAAAGAAAACACATATACTGAACTATAGTTTATTTTATCCAAATTTTATACCAGTAACTTATATTATTTCTAGCCATGTGATCTAGGCCTAACTTGAAGTCATTTAAGTAGTTTTAATGAGAACATAATCTGCAAAGAAATTGTAGACATATTTTAAAACTGGGTTTGATCATTAACACATAAGTATAAAACAAATAAGTGGTTCCAACACTACCCTTGAGAAGGTTCAGAGGATAGCGGCTAGATAGGTGAAGGGCAGGTGGAGAAGTCAAGGGCAGGAGGGAGAGAATGAAGGTAATTACAGACCATCAGTGATGATGGAGATGGGTTGGAGTACTTTGAAGGACAGGAGAAGGGTGGAGAGGCTTGTTAGATTGTTCAGAGTGGTGAAAGGAGAGGGAGGATGGGGGAAGTTAGGTTCCCATTTAATTAAGAGTGATTACAGTGGGAGAGGGAACAACAGTCTGAAGATCCAGAGGAGGTGGCGAAGGACAGAGAGGGGTAGGCAGTCAGTGATGGTGAGGTCGGTGAGGGAGAGCGAGACATGTAGGCTTGCCACTGGGCGAGAGCCCAACTACAATAGTTTTTTATATAATATATACATAATTATAATTACTACCCCATGGAACATCTGCTGTTACAATTCTAAAATCAGAATGGATAGGCGTACTCCATAACTTAATAATACATTGTGTTTTCTGTTTCCTGGTTGTATTCACTTAGCTAAAAATCATTTTGTTACATTGTTTAGTTCTATTAAATCCAAAATTACTGAAATGGTATGAAAGTAGCCTAGTTGTTCAACACTGCCAAATGCTTTTTAGAGTATAGGGATGGTTAAATGGTACAAAAAAAGCCTTACTGCTCCGGAAGAAACATTTTTAACAAACTACCAAAAAACTTGCAAGAAATATTTTTCTCAACCCCTAAACTTTTCAAAAGAAAACTGAGAGATTATTTCTCTGAACATGCTTTTTATTCAGTAGAAGAGTACGTAAATCATAAACAATAAATTTCATACTTGTATAACAGTGTACATGTCAGGTCTCTTTCTCCTGCTTTTCTTCTTCTTTTTTTTCAGATTATTGACGACTTCATCCAGTTGCAATATAGGAAGTGATGAACGAAGATTATTTATTCATATTATATTTTTGTACATAAATGTATAACTTTACGTTAACTCTATGACAAGTCCAATATCTTTGTACAACATGTGCAGAAAAGATCATATAGATGCAATAAAACAAACAAAACAAACCTAACTAAGGGAAGGTATATGGGGTAGAGGAAACAACAGTTACAAGATTCAAAAGTGTGTGTAAGAAGATGTAGCAGGGTCGGTAGTCTCTGCTTGTAAGGTCAGTGAAGAAGTGGAATGTTTTGCAGGATTTGGAGTCTGTGAGGGGATAGGGGAGGTGGCAGTTATGGGAAGGACTTTGAGAGGGTGGTCTAGAGTGGCATGGAGAAGTGATCTCGCGACTGGGTGACAGCCCAATTGGGAGTGTGTAGGCTATTATTATTATTTGGTACTAACCGGTCAAAAGATTGTACTTTTATAGACCAATTTATTCGCTGCACATTCTAGCTGACACAGCTGTTGGTACATATGTTCTTAATTCACACAGCTGTGAGACTTGTTTGTTTACTGGCACAGTAAAAAAATACAAGTTAGATGCAAATGTTATGAACACACAACTATACATTTATGTTTTTGCACACGTGACTAATTAAAACACAGAATATGAGCAAGTTAACAGATAATAACAATTTTTCTCTGCTGTTGAAATAATAAAAACAAATTCTATAGCAACACTTTGATGCTCAGAGAATGATGTAAAAGCAAAACACATAACCTAATAATTAAGTTAACCAGCGCCTTACCTCACCAATGATGTTCCCCAAGTTATCTTTGAAAAATTTTTTGTGTAAAATGTCATCTTCCACAAAATATTTTTCACAAAGAAAATGTGTGCTTCTCAGAACGAAATATTGCCCTTTGCCACACCAAACGGTCAACCTCATTTTGAGGAACTATAAATACGGACAACTTTTCTTCAGAGTCTGGGCGATAGTTAGTTTTGCATCCTGGAGCAACACAATGGTTCAGCATTTTCAGGATTACATATTCTGTAATACAGCGCACAGAATAATACAAATTTTGCATTTTCACTCACAAGCACATGCGCACGCACCACACAAATTTCAAAATGTACGAGTCAAAAACGTGCATATTCAATTCATATCACATGAATAAATACCCAGTGTTACTCCTAGTATATTACATTAATGTTTTGTAATAATAATTACACGGTCCTACTTCTAAATTGCAAAAATGTCTATCACTTCCATATGGTCACAATGTGAATATTCCACCAAATTACTACTAGCGCTGCGGCAGTTCGCGAAAATACCGGCGTCGCGAAAGGTTCATTTCTACTTGCACTGAAGCATGGGGAGTGTCAAGACCTCTCCTTCTTAGACCATGACATAAGACGTATTTTAGCGGTTGAATTGGTAGCGGTACCTGTGAACAGAGCAATTTAGCGCTCCTGTTTACAAACATGCTGGAACCAGGCTGAAGGTGTTTGCACGTTTCTGGAAACCGAGGCAGGAGGACGGTTACAGGGTTAGTTCACAGGATGTTTACTTTTACTTTTATTACCTGTTTTGTTTGGAACAAACCTGACATCAAAACCAACTGTATTTATGTGAAATATGGACGAAACTTAAGTTATTTTAAAATAAAATGATGTAATATTAATTTTTCAAACTATGCAGGTGTATAATTAAATTTATTCCTATGTTGCACATGTAAAAAAATAGTGGAAGCCATCTATTTTCCAATAAATGTATTCGTAAAGAAGTATTTTCCTTTATACATTCCAATTCTGTTCCTGGTAAGGCATTAGCAAACACACAATTTCGTAACTCCATGGTAGTAGCTATTTATGTTCACTGAGGGCCAATTTCACCAAACAAATGTTAAACGAGGTGTAACCATGGAGGTATTAGTCTATGGAGTGGCATCTGCCTTACATTTCAATGGTAATCGTGTGAAGCCGATTATTTTCGAACATTTTCGAACTACGCATGCGCAGGACGTTATTTTTCATGAGTCGCCATATTTTGGGTGGCAAAACAATAGCAGAAAGCAATGTAATTATGTAGTTTTTTACAAAAATTCGCTCAAATTTTCTATGTGAATCGTACACAATAGTTTATAATTGCTTCAGAAATATAAAAAATACCGAATTAGCTCTCACTGTGTGTATGTACTTTATAAACTTGATGAATTTAAATAAATGTTTCTTACCTGTACAACGATAATCCTCCGCAACGATCGAATCTGTTTGTAAGGCCAAGAGCCGCACAAACATTCACCATAATGTGTAGTTAACAAAAAACTAAAACATTTTCATTCAGCTCAATGCTATGTTTACATATTTTTGCCACCACTAGCTCTATCCTTGTCTTTAAACGTCGTCTGTCGGCTGGCTTCAAATTTGCTCAAAGGCTTCCACTCCATAGACTAATACCTCCATGGGTGTAACTAATCTTTGGGTAAAGTTAAACCGACTATTTAAACCCAGCTTAAACTTTTGTGTTTCACCATGACATTTCAACAGTTAACTAATCTCGTGTAGTTATTCTGAGTTTAACTTTCTGAACACCATTGTAACGTATTTAGAAGGCGGTTTTGAGGAAGTTTTATCGTGTATATATCTGTGACTTTATTGTTAACTGTGACTTTATTGTTTATTATTGTTTTCGATGGTAACCTCTGATTTGGACTTTCGTGCAGAATGAACGACGTAAACGTAAGAGATCGGCGAATTTCTCTACATATGAGAAGTTAGTGTTAGTACAGCTTGTCTCTGAATACGCAAGTATAGTTGAAAATAAAAAAAGTTATGCAGTTACAACGAGAGAAAGAAACAGCACGTGGGAGTTGATTGTGAAGGAGTTTAATCCAACTAGTAATACAAATTTTAGAACGACTGAAACTTTAAAAGCCTGTTTTGATAATTTAAAAAAACAGGCAAGAAAAGAACATGCGAGGGAAAAGTTGGAGGTTTTCAAAACAGGTATGAAGTCTTATAACAATATGTAAATTTTTTTTTATTTTAATGAATCCATACTGTTACAGTTTTGTACAATATGATTTTTACCAAATATATTCCCGATTCCTTTAGGTGGAGGTGCTCCTGTTATTGTGAAATCGGATCCTGTGTTGGGAAAAGTACGAGACGTCATTGGGTCAAGCAGTATATGTGGTCTTCACAACCAATTTGACTGTGATGCTGAGTATGCAGGTGATTATTTAGGCCTATTTCGTTGAATGATCAGCATTTAAAAGGGCATGATTGTTTGTAGTCTACAGTGTTGTAACAGTTATGAGGGCTCTGATATATTGGATATAGTGAGATATTACAGGCAAAAAAACTTATGAAGTGGATGACCATATAATTTCTCTTCGATCTTTTTATTTTTTTTTTTAAAGAAATGTCAACTTATACCAGTTCTTTGTCATATCGCTATAGATTCTTTAGTAGTTGCAGTATGCTTTTATTTTATTGCTGTAGTGTGTGCAGCCAAACACTGAGATAGGCATCACAATATATATAATAATTCACTCGCAAATGGGCTTCCGCCCGGTGGCAAGTCACCTGCTCCCTCTCAGTTCCCCAGCATTTCCAATGCTATTTTGAACCCACCAACACTCCCCTTCATCACTACGTCCTCACTCAAAACATTCCAATCCCTTACAGTCCTCACAAGCATAGACTGTCTCCCCCTCTCGGTCCTCCTCCACACCATCTGAAGCTTCAAGCCGTTGTCTCTCCTCCCTCTATACAGTCCCCTGGCCAACCTCTCACCCAGCCTGCTCCAACCTCCCTTCACCCCATCATTCAACATCCTATACATCCTGACCAGTCTCTCCACCTTCCTCCTGTCCTTCAGGGGGCACCACCCCATATCCTTCATCATTAAGGATGGTCTGTAATTCTTTTCATC
>PNEQ01120102.1:0-11192 GCA_003012365.1 Medauroidea extradentata | reverse complement strand
ACTCCAGCTCGCCCACCTCCACTCCCACATATGGGTCCCATACTGCAGCTGCGTACTCCAGCATAGGCCTAATCATAGACTTATATGCCTTCTCTTTTACCTCCCTACTCGCACCCTTCAAAACCCTTCCCATCATCCCCAAGGCCTTCCTCCCCTTAGCAACCACTCGCTGCACCTGTTTTGTCCACCCAAGGTCTCCCTGCAACATCACCCCTAAATATTTATAATCCTGGGCATCCCCTATATCCTGAGCACCCCATTTGTAAACTTTCTCCTCCCTATTCTTTTTCTTTGTGAAACGTACCACTTTTGTTTTTCCCACATTTATCTTCATTTTATTTATTATTGTCCATTCCCTTATTTGGTCAATATCCTCCTGCAGACTACTCTCACCTCCTACCTCACCCTACAAAACCAAAGTCATCCGCAAACATTCTTAGTGCGCTGCCCACATTTACCACCACATTGTTCCCCATTATGATGAATAGCACAGGCCCTGCCATACTTCCCTGAGGCACACCTGACGTTACCTCCTCTTCATCTGACAATACCTCCCCCACAAACACCCTCTGTGTTCTCCCACTCAAAAAGTCCCAAAACCAGTCAACCACCCTCTTATCCCCATCTGATCACAGACATGAAAATAAGAAACTTTTCTTCAAATTGTGTTTACAGTGGGATGTATGTGGGCATTGATGTGAACATAGAAATTTTTCTCTGCTTATAAAAAACCATTAATTATTTTTACAAGGATATTTTTTAGTTTTATTTATTACACCCAGGTTAAGGTTAGTTTTACTTAAGCTCGTCTAATGTATGTTTTCGCTATTGTACGGAAATAGCATGCAACTAGAATTTGATTGATACATTTATTTCACAGAAACATTTCGAGCGTGATTCGTATAAAGGTAAAGTATTATTTGAATTGTTTGTATTTTGGAGGGGCTGTTACACAAACCTTTTTTTTTTACTTTGCTTACACTAGCATCTGAGTAGTTGAACTAAAATATAGATTTTTCTGCCATGTTGCATACAAGATAGAGAAATTTTGTCTGTTAACTCTGGTTTGTCATTTGCATGGGGTTAGGCTGTAAGACGCATGCTGTCATGTTTGTGAATAAGAAAACAGTTGCTTTCCTGGAAGAATAATAAACATAAATTTGAGCATCAGCGGTTATGTATCAGCACATTCGTTCGTGAATCCTCCGCTACTTGCTTCGGCAATGTCGTAGCCCCTTTTGCAATACTAGTGCACATGGCAGCAAGATTTATCCCTTGCCAACCTTGCCCATAAGAAATTCGCTCATCTTTTTAATGTGTATGCGAAATAACCTTACCCGGGTTATCTTTTTTTTTTGTACTGGTACAAATTTGACACCAAGATGTGACATGGCAATGCTTCCAGTACGGTATATGATGTGAATAAATTTTATGTAAAACAGAATATTCTATGAATTCCAGGAGGCAATGAAACCAATTTTTAATTTCATAAATTTAAACTTTTGGTCTACTTTGAAGTATGGTAATTATGAAGAATAGTCACTACACCTGTAGCATCGAAAGTATTGATGTGAGTGGTATGCTTGATTGAAGAAAAATGTGTCTCTTGTTGTGAAAGCTTGTGATTAAGTTGATTACACGTGTAAGATCTGAGAATGAAATTCATTAAGACTACAGGAAATAAGTAGTAGTGGTAAAATTCTCAAATATGGTATGGTACCTTAAATATGCTAGACAAATGCTTTTAATTTAATTTCATTGAAAAGAAGAATAGACTAGAAAAAAAAAGCTGCAACCATAACACTAATACTGTCTTTTCTATATTGTATAAGTAATCTGTAAAAGTTTGTTAAAGATGCTGGATGATCTATGGATGGTGATAGAGGTGCATGTGGTAGTGACTTTGGAGACACTTTTGGTTGGGGAGATAGGGTGGGATACACTGTGTTCAAAAACAGGAGGAAAATAGTGTGGCTGCATTTGTCAAACAAAAGTTGGATGCTTGCATGGCAATGCGGTAGAGAAGACCAAGAGGCCTCCCTGCAGCTATTTTTAATTCTGGAGGCTCAGACAACAACATTTACTATCACGGCACACTTGCCTATGTCTCATTGCCCCTATGTGCACTGTAAGCGGTGACCAAATTGGTGTTTACTGGAAAATGTGTACCAAATCACACTGACGATCCCTTAACTAATTTTTATTCTCTCTTGGTTGTTAAAAAAAGTAAAAAGGAAGTTTTTAGCCATGTTGGATGACAGAAATGTTCCCTATGTGTATTGTTTTGAAAGTAATTTATAAAATTTTTTTTTATATTTTTATTCATAGATAGATACATGAACACAACCTTAATACAGTCTGTACAGTATGAGTTTGCCTGATTTTGACATTTCTCTTCTCTGACAAGTCTGTCTGTAAACAGGGTTACAGAGGCCCTGTTTTTCCAAGAACTGAGAATGGTTTAGATGTTAACAGAATTGAACTACCAGGCATCCTTGCAGAAGATAACTGTCAAAATCAGGCAAATTCACAAAAACTTCCAAATAAATTTTTTTTTCTGCCCACTGCAGTATAATTCAACAGCCAGGGAGATAGGCCGCCTCAGCAGCAATTGCAGTGTTTTGAATTTTAAGAATAATCATTAACAGGTAATTGAACGATAATGTGTGGTGGCAAAAATGCAATGTAAGTGCAGAAGCTCCCCAGCATGCTGATAATGCATTTTTAAACCAATATTTTCATATAGGTACCGATTTGTCCCTTTAACTTTGTTGGCGTGATTAGACATCTGCGTCCATGTATTGCTTGACCACAAATGTGGGTTCTGCATTGGTGAAATCACTCATTTTTTTCTTTTAAACTGTAAACTATGCAATGTGTAAACAAAGAATTGTGAGGTTGCATGAGTGTGTAAAGCATTTTGGAAATTTACTACTATGTGATGTATTATAAATAATACAGCAATCACTTATTTGTTCACATTATCTACTGGTACAATACCTGATTGTTTTAGGATTGACAGTTATTCCTGACATGCAGCCTAAGATTAATATTCCTGTTGAAGCTTCTGAAGAAGTAGTAATAGAAGATGATGGTGAAGATGAAAATTGTAAGGTGTGTAAATTAAATTACCTAGTTGCTTCAATGTTCTTAAATCAGTGGTCATGTTATTATTCAAACTACAGGAAGAAGAAGAAGAAGAGCAGAAATTTGCCGGTCATATAGAGGTAGTAGGGGTTGTGTTACAAGCAGATCTACGGTGGATGAAAAAGTTGGGGAGAGTGGTTAAGAAGGTAAAAAAGGGTGATGGGACTATTGGGAAGGGTGTTGAAGGGAGTTAGTAGTGTAGTAAAGGAGACGGCTTAATGGTTTCGGCCATTGTTGGAATATGCTGCAGAAGAGTGGCATCCGTATGTGCAAGTGGAGGTAAAAGTATTGGAAAAGGTGCAGAGAAGGGCAGCGAGATGGATGATGAATATATGGAGATGGCAGGGTTGGGATGGAGAGGAGGAAAGGAACTTCAGGCCTACCGTGGTGATGCAGGAATTGGGATATAAACCATTAAGTGATAGAAGGCAAATAGATAGACTTTTGATGATGTATAAGGTAATGAATGGTGAGGGCGGTTGGGAAATATTGTTTTCCAAGGAAAAAAAATTCAGAGGGTCTGGAGATGAACGGAGAGAGGTAGAAAGTCGATGCTTGTCAGGACGGAAAGGGAGTGGAATGTTTTGGAGGAGGAATTGGTTAATGTTAAAGGGGTTGGGAAATTTAAAAAAGGGATTGAAGTTAAGTAGTGTAGTTATTGGAAAGAGTTCACTCGCCACCAGTTTGTCTTAAAATATGAAACTACTGTTTTTGAGTGTAGAAATAGACATAATGAAAATACTTTGTGTGATTTTCTTTTTGTGAATTAATTTAAGCATTCAACTAGCCTAAACAAATTAGATATACTGTGATATTGCAAAGTAGTTGCAAATCAGGTATTTGGAACAATCATTGTACAGAAATATAACATACAGAGTGAATTTATGGTCTGTTAGAGGTGGAAACATATCATGTTCAAAATATAACCATTGTAAGAAACTTTTGTATTATGTAAATTCAAGATAACCTGGCATGTCACATATCTTATTTTTACTAATAGTTTTGAGTAGTAGGCAGGTGTATTTATCAGGGAAGGAGGACGGTAGGGCTTCAAAAAGTGTTCAAATTATCATCCTTCAAAGGCCTCTTGTAGCATAATAAAAAAAACAGTCACTACTGATATTCATGTATTGCTATTTTCTACATTAATATTTGGTTTTACCTAAGGACAAACAACTTCCCTAGTGAGTACATTATACACCCATTGTTATTATCACTATTCGGAGCCCCCCAATAACAATAGTAGAACATAGATGGTCCTCTTGCAAGGCCAACTGCAACTCTATCAATTCGAAATCTGTCATAACAAACGGCACAATTTCTACCTAAGATAAGGAAGTTAATACTTTGCAGAATAATTTTTAAAATTAATGATGCAAGTCATGAAAATGTGATTTTGGCCCCCAGATTTGCTTCCCTGCATAAACTTTAAAAGAAATTACAATATAAGCACTTTGTATTAACTAGTGTTAAAAATAAGTGTCGTTTTCCTTGAATTATACAGGGTGAGCACAAAAGAAGTATACAATTTGAAAAATTCATAAAAACAAAATGGTTACACTTATTGACTTCAAACCTTTTGCTAACAATTGAGTAGCTATGGAAGTTTTTTCCGAGACTATAGACACTCGATATGTGCTCCTCTCGTCACACATCAGACGTTGAGACGATATTCATACTCATCCCACACTCTATGCAACATGTTTGTAGTGATGGATTCAACCGCAGCAGTGATTCGCTGCCTTAGCTGTGGCAAAGATTGTGGCAGGGGCGGGACAAAAACCATGTCTTTGACGTAACCCCACAAGAAAAAATCACAAGGGGTTAAGTCTGGTGATCGTGGTAGCCAACTGCACCACACGTCATCATCAGCACGGCCGAGCCATCGTCCAGGCAGATGTGTGTTGAGGTGTCCCCGCACAGCCAGGTGGAAGTGTGGAGGCGCACCATCTTGTTGGAAGATGAAGTCATCGGAGTCATCTTGCAGTTGGGGCAGCAGCCACAAAGACAGCATGTCGAGGTAGGTAATACCTGTGACGGTCTTCTCCATGGAAAAGAAGGGGCCGTAAACCTTCTCCCTCGACATTGCGCAAAAAACATTGACCTTTGGCGAATCACGTTGAATGGTGACATGGGGGTGTTGGGTGCCCCAAACACAAACATTGTGACGATTAACGTTACTGTTCGTGTGAAATGTTGCTTCGTTGCTAAAAATTAACCTCTTCGACAGGTTCGCATCATTAATACGCACAGAAAACTTCCATACATACTCAATTGTTAGCAAAAGGTTTGAAGTCAATAAGTTTAACAGTTTTGTTTTTATTATTTTTTCAAATTGTATACTTCTTTTGTGCTCATCCTGTATTGCTGGAAATGTTAATATGCAAACCTTAATTGAAACACAATTAATTTCTTCTGTTTGATCCTAGTAAATCTATTATTGCTCAGTCACCAAACCAAAGATAGTTCACACTGAGATTATGATTATTAATGTTAACAAGTTTGTAAATGTAGTGAATTTCCAGCTGATTGTACATCCTGTCATACTCAATGTAACATTAATACAGAAGAAACCATTATATGTATTTTCAACAAATTCATTTAAGGGACCTGCCTTGCTGATGATAAATATTAAATCATGAATGAAAAATTCTGCTCTTAAAGTTTAAAATCAGGCAAGCACAATAAAATGCCAAGATTTGTAGTACTATGTTGGAATTTTAAATGATTGGAAAGTAAGCAATATAAAATCATGTAATTAACAATGTTAAAATTGAATTGTCAGTTATTGATGCAGCTATTCAATGGTTTAAGTTCAATGTCATAAACATAATTTACATTGATAAAAGTTTATTTTTGTGTGTCTGTACCTATAACAGACTTATAACGTTTAATACAGCAAAACTGTTGTTAAGATGTTTCAACATTACACATGTTATAAAAGATTTGGCTTAAGATTTCAGAACTTATAAAACTGGAACTTCTTTAGTGGGTTTCGCAGTATTGCCAACATTTTAATGAATTTTTTAAAAATGATTTCATCTTAATTTCGATTAAACAGAATGCCTTTAGGAAACACATTAAAATATTCACAATTGATCCTCTGGACTGGGGTGTATTTGCCTTTTCAACCTTTAAGGTCATATGATGCTGATACCTTTCTGCAAAATTTTTTTCCTATTAAAATATGCATTTCGTGCAACTTATACTACCTGTGGGAGAGCAATAAGTTATTTTAACTGAATAAATTATTATTTACAAACCTGAGGGAGTGTAAGAAATTAAAGCTACACTGATAACTGAATACTTTGAACATTACATTTTCGAAATATTATAAAAAATACTGATACTTTTACGCACAGACATAAATTACAGTGTACATATTTAGCACTTGTTTAATAACATGGCTAATATTACGTTGTGTACATATTTCGTCGGAAGTCTTTAGTGTGCTGCATTTTTTGGACAAAAAATTTTGTTTTTAGGTGCAAGTAGAGGTAATTTCGCCAGAAGCCGGGGAAGACTGGGCCCAGTGGACTCCAGCAGCTCTTCGAACACCTATGTCTGCACCACTTAAGACACATGTGTCTGATGTATTTGTTGGTGCTGCAAAACCCCTGAAGGTTTCAAATGCTAGTCAGGTTTTTGATGAGGTGCGGCCTTCTTGTTCTTCTGCTACTATACCTTCGCCACACAGTGGTAGCAAAAAAAAAAAACGACCTACTTATGTATTAGATTCACAATGTGAATTATATAAGGTGAAATTACAACTTGTAGAGTTAGGAAAACAACATGCCATTGAAGAGGCAGAAATGAGGATGAAGGTTTACAATGAGAGGCTGAAGCAAGAAAAGCTGCAATTAAAAATATTGATGTTAGAGTTGAGGAAAAGAAAAAAGAGTGCATGTGATAAGCCCTAAGAAGTGTACTTTAAAATAAGTCACATTGTAACTCTTGAAAAATTTTATTAGGCTATATGTAATGGAAATAATGCTAAAAATTTACATTATTATGATATACACCACATGTCAGGTCAGATGGCTGGAATGCCACAATCTTATATGTTCTCCAGAATCACAACAAGCTGCAACAAAAAGAAATTATTAAGTATGCTGTGTGCACTTGTATTTGGTGTGGTATTGTCATAAATTAAATTTCAAAACTTAGTGGTGTCATAGTATTTGCGTATGGTTAATGTAATTATTAATAAAAATTTTTTCAGAACACTTGCATTTTCATAAATACAAAAATGTGATATTACTTTGATGGTGCCGAATGTGGTTATTGAAAACAATTTTAATTAAATCCGAAGACTTTGCCACAAATCAATAGTTTTGCATAATATTCAACATGCAGCAAGCATATCTATGTAATTAATAACCCAAATTTGGAGTAGTAAAAAAAAAAAGAGATAAATTGAAAATTTTATGTAAAATGGCCTATACCAACATACAATTAGTGCACAGTGAATTACATTTACGTGTAATTATTGTTTTCAGTAATCATCAAAATGTGAACTCATAACCAGAATAATACTTTTATTGAGTTAATACAGATTCCAGACAACTGTGTTTCAGTTGGCCAGAATTATTCAACGAAATGTTATACACACATCATTTTGGTTGGAAAGTTCTTTTGAACCACAAATGAAGTCACAGCCAAGTGTAAATCCATAGATCAAAATATATCTGGGTCAGATCAGGCATCGAAATCAGGCAAATATACATTGGTCCAGATCTGGCCAAGCTCAAAAATTTTTTTTTACTTCATGTAGGAATCCATACAAAGGGATAAACATAAACAATTAATTATCTTATTATAGTTTATAAACGAAGTGTACTTATCTGACAGTTATGTTGGTATGGATTTCTCTAGTCTGTTGTGAATAATGGTTTAGTCTTGATACTATATCCTCCTAACAGTGTTTCTTTTTTAATTAACTAACTCACTCTAAGTTTAAAAAAATTCTCTCAAAATTAAAATATCACATTTAGTTTAGGAACTTATGGTAACAACCATAAAAAAGTACACTCATGTAATGATAAGACTATGAGACACTTTCAAATTATGAAATAACAGCAGGCCAACTTTAATTAGTGCTTTAAAACTAAGTTAGCTAGGGTGTATGTTAATTTTCCACCAAGCAAAAAAAAAAAAAAAAAAGCCTAGCCAATTTTATTCCTCTCTAGAAAAACGTGGTGAATTGTGGCTGTTCGTATCAAATTTCCTTTGTTCACTCCCGCTGTGACTTTTTGCTGTTATCTCCACACCTGGCATTGAGGAATGAATTTGAAGAAACATTCAATGCCTGTCAAACACTGGAGTGGTTTGTTAGTGGTAAGATGAAAACAATGTTAGGGACTGTATTTTTTTTTTCAGTTGAATATTAACACTTATTTTGTACATGGTTGGGTGTTTGAACTAAGGTTTTTAGTTTTAAATCATATGTCAAAGTGGACAAGACGTGCAGTTCAGGTGTATAAAAGCTATGATAATACCTATGTGGTCTCATGATTTGTTACAAAAAGATTTTTCCCCCACCTGGCTGTATTGACTTGCCTGCACACTAGTAGCTCTACTTAAGGTTTCTGCCTACTTCTAAGCGTGGCGGGGGCAAGGATAGGGTTTTACATGTTAAACTATATCCAGTGTATCTGAGTTACTCCACCCTTTGTGGTATAGATATCGGACAAAAACCATTATTTTCGTAGAGAAAAAGAGATACTATGACTTAAACAAAAATGTGGAAATAATTTTATTAGTAAGGGTTTTCGAGTGTTTATTTTGCACGAAAACACTTATTTCTACACAGTTTTCAGGGTATTGATATAACTTAATAAAATATCACATAGCAGTGTGGGCCGTATCGTACTAAACAAAAAAGTCAATGGTGGCATATATGTAAGAAGTTCGAAAGTGACTGAGCTATACGGAATATAATTTAACCTGTAATGCCCTATCCTTGCTGCTGCCAGAGCGCTGAGGTAGGGAGAGTCCTTAATGGAATTCGACAGCTTCTTTTTGTTCACACGTTTCTCATTCGACTATAGAAATCATAAAAGGTGATTGTTGCACTATATGTATGTTATTTTAAATCAGGCATTGAAACTTAGGGGGGAGGGTGGGGGGGGGGCAAAAATCTTGTCACCACAAAACTGTGGCTCTCCCAAAACTAAATCTGAATAAGTAGTCTTTATTAAAGGTGTACACCTTCTTGTTGTGCACTAAGCTCAGTGATGCATATGTATCACTACCTGTTCTTTTCATCTAATATAGTCAAACCTCTTTAATACAAACCTGAAGGGACCTAAATTCTTGCTGTTTGCAATAAAGAGGTTTGTATGATCAGGTGTGTGATAAAACATTTAAAGGTTTTTAAAATTTTAGTCACTCAGTTTATTCCCACAAAACATGAATTTTTATAACCACAATGAATACCATTAACTAGAAGACCTTATAACATACTGTTTTATTTAAAAAGATACATTTAATTAACATTTCAGTTATTGTTAAATTTTTCACCACATTCCAAGGGGATCAAAAATCACTTTGTATTAATGAGAATTTTGTATTAACAGGGTTTGTATTAACGAGGTTCCACTGTACTAGTTAGAAGCTGCTTTCTTGATCAGAAGCACACATTTAACTTCTCCCTCTAATAATCCATTCATACACTGAGCAATAAATAATATGGTCTCCACTATTTTAGTACAGAAGGGAACTAACTATGTAAATTTTTGTAATATTACAAACCTTCTATAGTAGTTTGATATAAAAGCACTACGAACTGCATCATTTTGATGCCGTTCCACCCTGCCTAAATTCATTTCTCCTTGGCCCAATAATTCTTTCCATGGTGCAGGAAACAGTATATTGGGGTCATCTAGTGGCATATTCTCACCGACTTGTCTTAAAATATTGTGAAGCACAGCAGTGGCCACAATTATTGGCATTGTGTTAGGGAGTTTAGTGTTTATGCCCAACGACAATACAGGAAAGCGTCGTTTCCAGCACCCAAAAAGACGCTCCACTGCATTTCTGGAACGAATCTGAGATTCATTGTACAGCCACTGCTCCTCAGTCACTGGATTGTCAAGTGGTGTTAAAAAAATGGCTTACTGGGATATCCTCCATCAACCAATAATACAGCATCTCCATACTACCCATTTTCAAACAATGCTCGACGATAACAGCTATTAAAAATTGTATTATCATGGGTGCTTCCTGGCCACCTTGCTACAATGTCTGTGAACTCAAGGTTTGCATTGCAAATGGCTTGTACATTTAAGGAAAAGAATCCTTTTCTATTTCGGAATGTCTCGGGCTCCATTGCTCCTACAAAACAAAATAATACATCTGAATTGTGTGTCTTACTAACAAACAAACTAAGCATGTTAATTAGGCCATCATATAACCTGGAGACTTTATTTTCACATGGGTGCAATCCATTGCACCCAAAACTTTCGGAAAACGTGCAATGTTGAAGAATTGCAGTTGTGTTTCCCTTATAGCTACTGGTGTTTCAGGAAACTTCACGTACTGGGCCCGAAGTGATGCAATAGCATTGCTGACCCTATGGATTATTCTGTTGGCAGTAGGGTTGCTCACTCCTGCAAAATCACCCATTGTCATCTGAGTACTTCCTGTTGCATAATACCTCACCGTTGTTAGCAACTGGTTCATTGGAGAAACTGCATAATTTCTATAAAAAAAAATTGAGATTTGGTTCAGATCCCAGTAAAATTGTTATTTGTATTTTATTATTCCGAAACAAAATATACACATGCTGTCCAACTAGTTACATAACATGTTACAACATACGTGAACACAAGGGGAATAATGCGGAATGGAACAAATCTCTCAGTACCATCATCTGAGCAGAGACGGATCTAGATTTTCCTTCGCCAAGAGCGAGAATTATGATTTGTGCCCCCACCCCCTTTATTTCACCTCATTCCATCTGTTCATCCAACCCACCAGTATTGAAGGAATCTTGAATAAGTTAGTTCTCGCTAACTTGAATAACAATAACCAGTAGTATAACC
>PNEQ01120101.1:0-11543 GCA_003012365.1 Medauroidea extradentata | reverse complement strand
TATATATATATATATATATATATATATATATATATATATATATATATATATATATATATATATATATATATATGCACTCACAGGGTGTTCCTGAACTACAGGTAGATGTGGTGAGATTGTGATTCCTTATAAAAATGAGGTATAGTTTCATAAAGCAATTTTCGCCTAGCACTATTTTTAAGTCGGATATTAACCCTTGAAAAGGGAATTTTAATTGTTTTTTTTTTTTGTAAAATATCGGAAACCACGTGGATATAAATTACAATTCTGAGCCAATGATGAGTTTTATCAGGATATTTAACACGTGAAGAAACCACACTTTCAAACTATCCCCTTCATGAAAATAACAGGGGTGGCCACCCTCTTATTGATCACAACTTTTGTGTCGTTTTGTTTTGTGGACATTTGGTGTTGCATTTCTGAACAGTACATGCTGAATAACATAAAAGGTCCTTGTTGCAAATCGCTAGAACACAATGTTTACGAGAGAAAATATCACACATATAGAGTCAGTGGCTGCAATACACTGCATGTGAGGCGAGCACTACAACCTGTACTAAGCGATTATATTTGGTTGCTTGTTACATAAATTCACACCTGAAATGCGCCAGGAAGGGATGTATGTGATGGGCATAGGTGTGTATGGAGCTGTAGTATTTAAGTTCTATTTGTTGATGTTTCCTTGACTTAAATTTGAGGCATGCTTTTAAAGAACTGCAGCACAAGATGCATTTTTCTGATTATAAAATGCATTTACAAGCATTCTGTGCGTACTCCAATGCGAGTGTAGTAGTTGGTGCCTACATGCCAGATATTGTATTGTTGCCACAGTGTATTTTATTGTAAATGTTGAATTTTTTTGTAGTGGAGCTGACCGTTTCATTGACAACAAGTTCATTAGAGATACTAGGAAACTGGAAAGGTATCGGCCATTGTATCTGTGCTAATGTGTTGGCTGTATTATCGCCAAAATACTGTCTCAATGTTTGAGTATATTACCTGTTAGAAAAAAATTTCCATGAAATTACGGAAAAGTACTGGCAAAAAATTATCCAGAAATCTTTGTAAAGTAACGGACACTCAGTTTTTCTTGATAATGGAACCCTCCGTAAAATTACAGACAATCCATTTTCCGCAAAATATTACATTTTTTTAAATCTACTAGCACTCCATTTTCCAGAAATACTACATTTTCTTATTAACTATGATGTCTCGAGAGTCATACACACTATTTAGTAATCTGAAAAATTTTTGAATTTGCTAGGATTCGAACCCATGACCTTATAGTTGCCAGGCAGAAGCTCTAACCACAGTACCACAGTATTTTTTTTTTTAATGTTTGGTACAATGGCAAGGCTGACGCCTCGCCACTGCACCAAACATTCCCCCCCCCTCCCTTTTAAGTTAATCAATGCATTTCCCCAGTAGCTTTGTATCGTGTAGTTGTCAGTTTGTAATGGTAAGGTGTCTTTGGGCACACAGACGAACACAAACACCCAGTCCTGAACCCGAGGAGGTGGTTGTAAATGCCACCTCCCCGGCCAGGAATCGTACCTGGGACCCTTGCCTCAGCAGCCAGGAGCGCTAACCACTGAGCCAAGTGGCCGGACCACAGTGACAATTTATTTATGAGTAACAGAGTTCCATGCAGTGGTAAGATATAAACTTTATAAGAGACAACTTTTGTATTTGACATCCTGATTTTAGAGAACTTCATTAGTTACATTATGAGAAAAAGCTTTTATTCTATAGAAATAAATAACTTTAAAAGGTACATAAACCCTAGCGCGAAACATAGAGAACAGGTGCGATTTTTTTCCAGCTATGATGAAGCGAGGAGAATATAAGATGTGTGTGGCCATTGAGTGGGGTAGGCTAGAAGGGCAGGAGAGGCTACAGGGGTATGCTTTAAGACAGGACAGTGGTATATTATAAGGAGAGGAGGGTTATGAAAGGGAAGGGGTATGCCATAAGGGTAGAGATAGGTTAGTACAAGCATAGGGTGTGGGAGAGGGGGCAGACATCCACTTCCCCCTCATGGTGTTTAGGCATAACTTGTACCAAAATGGTCCATTCCCCTCACTTACCCTCCCCCCTCTCTATCCTGCCCGACCCCTTCTAGGGCGGTGCTTAAGCCCTCAGCCAATCACAGACCTCATGGCACTTAGGTGCTATTCGTACCGAAATACCCCAAAAACCAATCCCAGCCTAGGACACGCTCCTCTAATGGCCCTGTAGCCCAATAGCAGCACCCGGGGTGGGGAGACTACTGCTATTCAAATGCACCTTGTGCCGATTTTGCTCCCAGTTGGGTCAAAACGCCCACCTGGTCACTACTCTGAACATTTCCGTCACTTACTGGACAGTTCGGTCCTTTGTCCATGTGCGGTATTAAGTCCTTGTTTGTATTAATCTTCTCTTCGCGGCAAAGTGTGGACAACCAGGAAGCATCACTTAATATCTATTACCTTAGCTTGTCTTGTCTTCTTTTCGCTTAGTACCACTGTGCATGCACATTAACTCCAGGATTCATGGTGATTATTAATGCCACTTTTTTTTAAAGAAACGCAGTAAAATATGCTTTAAAATTGCAGAAACATATTTCCATGAATTTATGGAACGTTACGGTCAAACATCCGTAAACTGGCAATACGGACAAATTTCCGTAAACAAAAAATACGAAAGCCACTTCCGTAAAATTACGGTACTTTTCTGTAAATATTTCCGTGAATTTACGGAAATTTTCAACAGCGTTCTCAAGTGTAGTTGACATTATTATGCCAGATAAAAATATTGAATAAACAAATCTTTTCACTGGAAAACTAATGAAAACGTTTAATTTGAAGGTAAGTTAAGTGCGATTTTGTTCATCACTTAATAGCGAGGTATTTACCACTTGTGAGAGGGTGACATGTTGTGAGTATGGAGTAGTGTGGGAGTGAAGGAGCGGAGTAACTGAGAGATTTTCGAGAAAATTCGCCGACCAACAACACTGTCCTCTATATTTCCTGGCGAATCGAACATGTGTTACCTTGATAGGAGGCAAACGCCCTTTCCATCGTAAATAGCAGTACATATGAAACAACTACTGTACGAGAACAAAAGCCTAAAACAACTCGTATATGCGTGGCCAATCAGGATAGTTTCGATGGCCATTGGCTACGCAAGTAAATTACGGATACAAGAGAAGGAAGACGGATATCCTTCCCTCTAGAATCTGTAAATTTCAAGTGTATCTCGTAACTGTGACGACAATGAAAATTTTTTAAAATGCTTTTTTTTTAATTGAACACTTAATTATCGATTTTTAAGTTAGCAAAGTATTATTTCTACGGCCAAGTGATGCTAAATATTCAAATGTCAATGCTCTAATGTGTTTGTTCATGAACCTCCCCACTCGGCCTGTCAAACTTACCCTTAGATCCACCCCTGACGCCAAGTAGGACTTAAAATATCATCGACAGCGCGGACATTAGATACGAAGCCTGTGACTTAGTGAATCACGAACATGAAGGGGCGTGGCCACAGTCTGTTACAAGGAACCATCCTAGCATACACCTGGAGGTAAATATGGATGTGAATATAACCTGAACACTCCCGTACAAGAGTCCGGTATTGTGCCCCTTCACTAGGTGCTTGTATAGGCTACACCAACCTGTTCAGATGACTTCTTGCATTATACACAATTATGACGTAACAGCTTACACTGCCACGTGAACGATGAGTTACCACATGCTTTTCACTTAAATGTTGATAATTGTATTCATGTACGAAGATTAGAACGAGTGATTTCTCAAGCAGAATATTACACGTTACTTTCAAACAAGTGTCACAATATAAGTTGACTATATGCACCATGGTTACACATCTCAACTTTTCGAACACCATTAGTTCTACAGTATTTCTAGGCTGCAACACTAGTAATGCATAAAGTGGTATGTACTGCACTTCATCGTTTAATTGGCTGTGTGACTAAGTTTGTTAGATTGTCAGTTTGCGTTTCAACCTTTCGCATCGGCAAGTGGTTAGAAATTCAATCCCAAATACAATATGTGACTCAACAACAATGTTGTCGCAATTAAACTCGCATTCGCCCTAGTAAGCTGATAGTTTTCTGGTATATCGTGATTGCCGGTGAAAAACCTTCTGTGTGCAAAATTAAAAAATTTTCAAGGAAAAAAAAACAAGATTACATATTATTGTTAGGGTTTGGGGTATTAACTATCACGAACACCATGCGCATAATTCATTTGTATTAGTCTGTACGTACACAAATTTTATTACGAAGTCTCTTTTAATACAACAGAAGACACATAGGTGGTTTTTCACCGGCAACGACGATATTATCAGAGCAAGAAGGAAGCGGCGACATTCTTATTCTTAGGCCACATAACCAACGTATTTTATGGCACTATTCCGATAGAAGAGTAGCGGTCAATTATAACGTTAGTTTATAATCGATTATCATCATATTCGCATTCTGTAATGCACATGTGATACGGCGTAACAACATATAGGCTATCGTTTGTTATGCCTAACACACGCGAAAATCTTACATGTTCAATAATATCAACACCTTCTTGTTCACATAGCTTGTAGGGAACTTTTGTCGTGTGAACGACCACTGAGGATACTAGTGGCTAGTATACAAGGACTTGTATGGTAGCTAGTGCAGGACTGGGTCGATCCTATTTCTAGTTAATTTTTTTGCATAATTCGAACATGAACACACAACTGTTATGGGAGCCAAATGTTTTGAATGAAATATATTCCAAATACTAAGCATTTTGAAATGAATAATGTCTGGGGTAAACAGAATATTGTATTGAAGGAATGAAGGAATATCACCTGGTCCTATATATTTATACTAAAATGTTATTGACCGTCACCGACAACAATTCCACTTTATTTTCCACTTTATTAATTTGTGTTGCACAAGAAACAGTAAATATGGCTAAAATTAACCTCAACAGCCCTATATGAAGCTTCAAAAGTGCAGTCAACATAGTTACAATGTCCATCTTCTTGCACAAGACAGTTGGCAACATGTACACATCACGTGTCAATTTTTTAGGATGCTAGCTAGCGTTCTTTTTCGTGTTCACAATATTTGTTCCTTGCGCAAGAAAGTTGACAGTGTGTACTAGTTATTAACCTATTGCAGTGCGATATGTTTGTTATGAGGCTCACTGTAACAGAATGAAGTACTGTCTAACATGATTTCTTCATATATCACGAAAACGAAATAGGTATTAGTCACTGTCCAGTATACTCATCCACTCTCGTAAAGTCCTTTTTTCGGTTTGATTAGAGTCGCATGCCTTGTAATGCACTTCTTGCTGAGTTGAGTTTCAAATCTCATAATGGTAACCAGTTGTCGCCGGTCCTACGAACATTGAACGACATAACACTCGCATATCAAACTATACTTTACTCTGGCCCAGCTACATAGTGACACACAAATGCATTTCTGGAACCTACTAAAATAGGATCTGTCTCATATAGTAATAATAATAATAATTATTATTATTTTTGAGTCTTTACAGTCCGATTGCACACATACTGAGAAAAATTTAATGCTTCTCTGAGTGAACTGTGAGAAATTTTCATTGCAGAGACGAAAAGTGAGTGAAATCTAAGGAGAAACTGAGAATTTCTTAAGGTGACCTCAGACCTTCCTTAAGATTTTCTCAAGCTGCAAATCAATCATGGCGACCGTAAAAAGAGGTTAGAATGCCACATTGGGTAAAATAATATTCTTATTTTGAATTTATTGGTAATATTCTACAGACGGAACATAACCATAGTGTAAATGAAAGATTGCACTGGCATATACGACATACTTTATATTCGATTTTCCTTTTATTCATGAAAGCGATGTCGTATATTTTAATGTCACTTTTGCTTTCAAACAAAATAGTTTCGATGCCATTTTATAAACAAAATCAACAACACATTTTTAAAATCATTTTTATTTAGCCTTTGTTCAGATTTACAGTATGCGAAACACTAAATATGAATAATCAATTCACTGTCATAAGTTTTGTACAAAATAAATGTAAAATAATATACATTTTAGCTTCATTTGCAAGTCGTTGCACGAAGAGAAATTATTTTTCTCGCGAATATAGTGATAACACTTCATCTCAATTACGATATCTCAATTTCCTGACACAAATAATCACAAAGTGTCAACAATTTGTGGAAAATGCAATACTTATTTTGAAAGTGGTGAATTGTGGCTATCAGGAAAAGTCGATGTACCCACTCACTTCAAGGAAGACTGGCCACTGTTTGAACTGTAGTAACACATTTCTGCGAAGTAAGAATAGATGGCACCAGGAATAAATATAAAGGATCGCTGAACTATGTCCTTGACCACAGTCCACCTGGAGAAAATTAAAAGAAGATTTATGCGGGAAAAGTTTTTCATTGCGGCTCTCTATTTAAATGTTTCAATTCTGGTCACGAAGTAGTGCTATCTCCTTCCGAGTACTACAGTATTATGACTCTGGGTCAGCAACATATGTACAGTGGTGTGCCTGCTCCTGAAATAATTTCTGAAAATGTTTTAAGAAGTGGTTTCAACATACTTTCGATTTACTGATGATAAAATACATATTTAATTGCAATAACTAACAGTTTATTACTTAAATGCTTTAACTTTTTCAAACTTATAAAGGTATTGTCAAACATTTTATCATTACCTATCCGATGGCTCTAACAGCACACATATGTTTCTGGTTAAAAAAAAAAAAAAACTAATTTTGCCAATTACGTCAAAGAAATATATTCTCAGGATTTAAGAATTCATCGCAAGGTAATGTATTTTTACAAGGAAGCTATCTTAATATATAAAATGAAGTGTCCTGACTGACACTCACTCACTCACTCATCAACGCACAGCCCAAACCGCTGGACCTAGAACCATGAAATTTTGAGGGAAGCTTCTTCTTGCCCCGTAGGCACCCACTACGAATGGATTTTTTAAATTCGATAACTAAGAGAGTGAGAAGGGGTGAAATGTGTTTTCAAAGAATCCCTGATATCTCATTAACCGGAAAAGCTATCACATTTTTTTACTTCAAAATATTGCCCAAACAAATGCATATTTGCGAATTTGTCGATTTTGCGAATTTTGAAAATTGTGGGGTGAAAAGCCGTAAAATGTGTTTTTCTTTAATCCGTGGTTTCTCCTAGACCATTTCAGATAGTGAGGTGATTTTTTCTTTAAAATGATGCTTAAGTAAATATCTTAAAAGTAATTTTTAGGATTTTTCAAAATTCGTCCTTGAAAGCTTTTAAAAAAATAAAACGTGTTTTTATTTAATCCCACTTATCTCCTAAACCAGTGGAAATATTGAAATTGTTTTTGATTTAAAATAAATCTTACGTAAATATCAAAAAAGTAATTTCATGATTTTTCGAAATTTGTCCTTGAAAGCTGTTAAAAAAAATTAAATGTGTTTTCAAATAATTATCTGTACCGCTTATACCCGTTCAGATATAGATATAATTTTTTGATAAGAATGAGGCTTACGGAAATATCTACAAATTGAATTAATGATTTTATGAAATTCGAAAATTAAGGATGTGAAAAGCAGTTAAATGTTAGTCTCCCGAAAAAAGAGAATAATCATAGAGAAATAATTCAACAGTTGTTCCTGTTTGCCAACCTACTCATAAATTCGACCTCTTTGGACTGTAGCCTGTACATACGAAAGAATTATCACGGCCTGCATTTAAACACTTGCTCAGGCATTGTATAAAGTTTAATGTGTGAGAGGGGTGGTGTTACGGGTTCGTATCCCGTGCAAAACTTTGCGATGAGAATTACTATATCATACGAGCATATTGCGCGCGCTCTTTACACTGAGCTAAGGCAATTTATAGTTCACTGTTATTGAGTACGCTAGCTGTTAAATGCCTTCATCACATAGTTTATCCAGATTTACTGTTTACATTACATAATTTCACGCGGGCAAAGCCGCAGCTGGGCAGCTATTTTATAGAGAAATAAAGATGAATTAAAAACAAAGATGTTCTGCAATTAAAGTACGCTCAGCGAAGTGGACTGGATAAAGCTGTTTGTATTTGTTTTATAAGATATACAGAGAATGTAGTAGTAACATCAATTAATACGTAATTAAAAGTTAATTACTCTTTTCTACAGTACACGCAGGCGAAGCCGCAAAGGGACAGCTAGAAATTATATTTTTTAAATAAGTGATTCCGAACTGAAAAACTAGAAAAGAACCAGTAATTTTAACATAGTAGTGTACACAAGTTCACGATGCAGTACTTTTTTATTGTTGCCAGATAATGTTTTCCAGTCATTGTTCTAACATAAAGTGAGGAAATAGTGACTGAACTGGCCTAATTTTACAGCTTCCATAGAATATTCTTTCAAACGTTAGCTGCTAATCAACATAATAGTATTGTGGTCCTAGGGCTACCATTTTCTATTTAGCTATTGTTGAAACATTGATTTTTGATAAGTATATTAATTTTAGGTAAAATGCGGAAATTAATGAGTTAGTGCTAGTTACAGTTCTTTTTCTTTTTGACATAAGTCGTTTGATGACCATCGATATTTCCTTTCTTCTTATTTTTAATAGTTATTTATTTACATCTACAGGAGAGTAGATATCGCAAAATTATTGCCAATTTTGTTAAAACTAGTGTTTACTTTCTAGTCAAAATTTTCTTGACGAAAAATTTAATGGTTGCGGATAGTCAGTTCACTAACAAAACGTTCGTTATTTATATAATTAGCTGAACAGTAGTGCAATTTGCCTTGAAAAAAAAGTTAACACAATGCAAATTATATTTAACAAAAGTGTGAGATGGTTTTGTAATTTCTCTTCTTGTTGGGGTTTTAATAAAATTTACTACTGTAAAAGCAGTATAAATTAAGGATCACGGCCTGAAATACTAGTTATGACAGTGAAGATTCCCCTTTGTTCTTTTGTTTTTCAAAACACTGACTTATAATACTGTTAGATTATTAATTTCAGTTAAGCCTAAACCATAAAGCTGTTTCAGTATGCTTGGAAAATAACTAAAATTCAATATCCCAAGGTTATTTTTCTTCCTTTTTAATAATATGAATCTACAAAATACCCAGCGTAAGGCTCCTATACTATACCTACATATTATAGAAATATTACTCGTATAAAAATAGTTATATTTCACGCAGGGGCGTCATTTAGGAGGAAAAAAAGGGGGGGGGGGCAAATGACCCCGTTGGATTTAGAAGGAAATGTGTATAATTTATTTGTGTATTTTGTTATTTAAATAATACTAACGTAAGTATATAAAACCGAAGTTTTATAATTAAAGTTTGTAGTTTATACATGCTTAATTAATTAAAAGAATGCAACAAGGTTACTGTCGCCAAAAAAATTCTTGATCTCCCCCCCCCCCCCCAAGAAAAACTTGAAATGACGCCCCTGATTTCGCGACATGTATTGCAGTGTTTGTCGGTTCATTAAATTTGTATTGAAAGCACTAGAAGTGCTGCGATATCATCTAACATTCAGGCGAATAGTTTGAAATGTTACGTGAGAGTGACTTTCCTGCCTGCAGATCCGACTGCAGCTGAGCAGCCAGGTGCGAGAGTTAACAGACAACTTCCAGCAAGCTCAGGTCAGGATTCAAGCCCTACAGAGTCATGTCAACATGTTGAGAAGCTCCAGTGACGACGTGTTTGCTACAGAGGAGCCAGATTCTTGCTACTGCGACAAGACTCACTAGACATGCTCATGCGTACATCCTCGCTGTATATCGTCGGGGTCTTTCTACTCTACCTTGAAATGTACATTGTAGTTTTCTAAGTGTTCTTGACTTGTGTTTGTCAAATTTTTGTTTGTCACTTTGGAGGTTCGGTAAATAAATTCAGTTATTGCTTTCATTTACGACTTTTCGTTCCTAATAAAAGAAGAATTAATATTAATAAAATATTAAACATTAAAATACACTTCAACAGAATATTATGATTTTCCATAGTGCATGTTACTAACGTCTTAATTAATTTTGTAAAAATTAAATTATTATTTTTGTATTTAATATACTAAAAGTTCTGCCATTAAAAATGCCATTATTAATCAATTCACATTAAAATATGTGCTTATGATGACTATCGTGTCAAGTATAATGATAAAAATAATAATTTTTGTCCCCTCCGACGTTAACAGCTCTGTGCGGTGAAATGTATACACTGGTTCAATACTTACACCGATATATTTATATTAGTATGCTACAAAAATATACACAATGGCTAAACGTGAATATGTTGAGCACTGCTCACATGTTTTGTGACAAGACAAATATGCATGCAAGTTAATAAAACATTCAGAAAAATGACGGTTCCTAACAAAATTAATTCGAGATATCACTTGAGTGCAATCTGTTAAAATAAAAATATGAGTAGGCCTCAGTTTAGTATAAAATCAGTAATTTGCAATGAAAATTTGCAATTTTATATTCTAATACAACTATAATTTTTTAATGTTAAAGCAATGACAAAGTGCATGTTCAGTGAACTCTTGTATTATGTTGTGTGGACTTGGACCGGTGTTGCTATAAGGTAGACTTGGACTGTTTTTGCATCCAGGATGAGTCGTGACACTTTTTTTTTCATGGCTAGAGGGCGACAGTACAGAAAATGGCGGCGTTTGTTTTGGTGATGTCGGCAAACCCTCTAACATATTTTTGGTCCTCCGGGCCGGATTAATCACGGGATATACGGTTTCGGGCACGGTATTGTATGCCTAATGTACGACTTCAACGGTGCTTTTTTCGCACATCGGAAATTATCGGAAGTTATTGACGGGTTTTGCGGTATATATTTTGGCGCCATTGTCACGGGACTGAAAATGGAACAGATAGACGGATCTCCGCGGGCGAGAAGAATTTGGACGTGGTTAGGTACACTACGAGTTTTGAATTATTTGTTTCCAGTATACAGCCCATTTAATATTTCAGTGCAAGTTTGAACTACCACGATTTTCCAGTTGCCAAATAAAATGGCTGCAGCAACACCCGAGTTACAGTTTGTTGTTTTCAATTATCTTCTAGCGCAAGTTGAAGAAGCTAGAGAACTGTACGAGTCTGCGAAGAGTGACGCGACGAAGGTAGAAGACTTTGAGGTTGTCTTTGAAGAGGTTATGTCAAAGAGGGATGAATTACTGGCCAACTATTTTGCATATGCACTCATCCTCCTGGAGACAACACCAGCGTGTTAGACGAATGCAAGGAGCAGTTTGCGATTTATGAGACGGTTTTCCGTGAACTAAAGAAAGTTTACAGTAGGTTGAAAAAAAATGCTGGTTGTGATGTACCTCATAGCAATGGTTCTCAAAGTTTGGGGGTTTCGACAGCAGTGCTACCGCCACTTCCATTGCCAGTCTTTGATGGAAACAGAGCAGAGTGGACTAGCTTTGCTGAATTGTTTGAATCGATTGTGGGTCAGGCCACAGGCCTCACTCAAGTTCAAAAGATCCATTACTTGTTAGGTTGTTTACAAGGTGAGGCCAGAGAGT
>PNEQ01120100.1:0-11543 GCA_003012365.1 Medauroidea extradentata | reverse complement strand
TTAGCATCAAAATTCTTCTGAGCATAGATTAAGAAAAGGTGTGATGTATACTACTAACATTGATTAAATGACCCCTTCTGTTTTTAAAACTTGTAATACACATACATAACATAGTCTACAGTTTTCTCTCTATTAAAATTTCATCCTTTTTAAACAATATCAACATTCAATTTGAAATTTTAGGGGAAAATATTGATAGCTTCATAAAAAAAATAAGTGTAAATCAGGGGAAGCAAGTACATCTTTCTAATTTTGTTTGCAATGATAATTTAGTTCCAGTAATGGACAACTTTTTACAGCTTTGGCTTTAACAAAGTTTGATATCAATGATTTCAAAAAATCTAACAACAGTTCTCCTAAAACATGTATGTGTGGAGATGCTGACTGAAGAACTATATTCAGTTTTTCAAATGTTGGGAGAACACTCACTAGAAATGCACAAAACGCCCTGTTCAATTCAGATGAAAGAAACATAAAAAGTTTTTCTTCATGATTTACTGAAGAACTTGAATTTTTTAAAATGGGTGCATCATTATTCACAGATGTTAACCCGATTTTCTTGTAACTGGAAATTGAAGCAGAATCTGACTTTCTCTTCACATTCAAATTTTTCAGGCCTGCCTCATCAGTGTCTGATCTGACTGATGACTGCAGCTTAGGAATTTTGTAAGAGCCAAGACTCAAAGATGAAATTTTCTGTTGTTTTTGTTGAACTACTTCTTCTTTAAAAAAACTAAGTAAAGGAGCCCATTCCTCAAAAACTCTGAGCAAACTTACTCCAAGAGAAAGCCACCTTGTACAGACATGTTTGAGGATTTTCTTGGCTTCTGTATCCTGGAGACTTTGGAATTTCTGCTACCTATCTTTCCTCTTTGAGCTCTTTTCTAAATAATAATATATGTCAACAAGAATCTCATCAATTTTCACAGGCAGAGCAGAGACAGCTTTTTCTGCAGCTAAGTTTATCAAATGACAAATACAACCAATAGAAATAATCTGAGGATGTTTTTCTTTTAATATGGCTATAACACCATTTTTGCTATCGACAATTACTGCTGAATTATCTGAGCAAAAAGCAGTACAGTGCTCAACAGGTATTTCATTGCATGCCAATTCTGTAAGTAGCAGATTACCTATATTTCTCCCAGTAGAATCTCCTTCCAGGACAGGAACAGAAAGAACGGCATGTACAATTTTATGTTGTGTAACATCGTAAAATGTCACAACCACTGGATATAACTTCGAATTGGTGTTGTTGCTTCCATCAGTTGACACAGAGAATGGTGCATTCTGCAAGTACTTTATAATTCCAGATTTTGCATCGGAAGCCATTTCCTTCACGATTGCCGACGTCTTGGCACATCCGTACTTCTTTGATATTTCCAAGTCAGGAAACATTTTTCTAAACAGGGGACCTGCATGATCTGCGGCTGTAAGAGCAATATTATGTTCTATTAAAAAAGAAGTTAAGTGGCATTCTGCTCGTGTTTTGTCCGAATCAGCATCTCGCGGCTTGAAAAAAAACTTTGAAATTTTCTGGTTTTCTTCCATACACTTCGCGCTGGCAATATGTTTCGCACTTTTAACGTGTGTACTGATATCAGTTTTCCCTCCATGTGCTATGTTGATGTCGCATCGGCATATACTGCAAAAACCATACCTTTCTCTGATTTCATAAAAAACACGGAAATTCAGCACTGTAAGATTCCCGGAATGTTTGGTAATGATACTGCTTTTTACTCATTTTTAAAATCACGCAATTCGTTTATACGATTACATAACCTATACTGCCCCAACACGCAGCCGACAAAATCCACTATACAATTTCTCACACACAGTTCACAGATATTACCATCACGGCAATTATATTTCAGATGCGTTAACACACGTTTGGACAATGTAGGCCTACGACTCTCGTGGCACGCCATGCATTTCATGGTTTAGTTAACGGAAATGATCTATCGAAATAATCGAGAAAGAAATCGATTATCGGTAAATGAACATACGCTTCGATTGTCGTGTTTCAAACTCTTGTGAATGGAGTCAGTTCATATGAAAAATCGGAAGAATGAATATATTTCCGTAGAATCGTACAAAATGGATATTTCTGGAAGACTTCCGGAAAAATAGGAAAGGTTGGTAGGTCTTACCTTGGGACTAACGATATCGGCGATCTAACGACATAATTAACTGACACCGTGCGGTGCCGTTAGATCGAGGGTTTACTAAATCTTCTATTATAAAAGCCTAAAACGATAGGCGTGTGTTTATTACGCATAACATTAAATAATTTTATTTATTCCATAATCTCCATTAGCTTTTTGTTGTCATTAGGCATATTTTAGCGGTTGAATTGGTAGCGGTACCTGTGAACAGAGCATATTAGCGCTCCTGTTTACAAGGGTGTTTGCAAACATGCTGCAACCAGGCTGAGGGTGTTTGCACGTTTCTGGCAACCGAGGCAGGACGGTTACAGGGTTTGTTCACAGGATGTTTACCTTTACTTTTATTTCCTGTTTTGTTTGGAACAAATCTGAAATAAAAACAAACTATATTTTTGTGAAATATGGACGAAACTTAAGTTATTTTAAAATATAATGATGCAACATTAATTTTTCATCATATGCGGATGCATAATTAAATTTATTTCTACAACTTAATTTGTTGTACATGTAAAAAAATAGTGAAAGCCGTCTATTTTTCAATAAACATATTCGTGAAGGAGTATTTTCCCTTGTACAGTCCAATTCTATTCCTGATAAGGCAACAGCAAATACACAATTTTGTAACTCCATGGTGGTAGCCATTTATATTCACTGAATATTGCATTTTAGTGATATCTTGTAAATGCAAACAGTTTCGGCAAACGCTTTCAAACAGCTTGTAACCAATTCAACCGCTAAAATACGCCTATTTTCACTCACTACAGCACGGCAAAAGTAACGTAAACAAAACAAAAATGGACGTCTGGTGAGGCTGCAACTAAAACGAACAGCACTGCCAGCTCACTTGTGATTGGCTGAAACGAACTACGCTGCACCATTAAGTTCTTATGATTGGACTAATAAAAGATGTTCTGCTATTCCATGTTACCAACGTTGTGAAGTATTCAAAGCGGTTATTTTACCAATTATATGTGAAGCGGAAGGAAAAATTTAATAGTTCGGCAAGGGTTTTTTTTTGTAAATATATTTTTTTTTATTTGACACATACAGTGAAATCTCGTTATAAAGAGTATGGTATATAACACTATCTGTCCTATAACAACAGCTTTATAATGCACCATGCATCCATAATACTTGTAAAAATAATTGGATATAACAACAATCCGCTATAGAGACAGTTTTTGTTGCCATTTACAGTTGTTGTTATAGTGAGATTCCACTGTATCCTTCAACATTCTTGTCCACTCTTCCAACCTTATTCTCTCCTTTTACTACTGCTATTCTAGCTTCTCTCTACTTTTCCTTCTCCAAGATCTTTTTGCCCATACTGTCTTATGAACCACACTCTATGACCCTGCAGTTATTTTCCACTTCCTGCAATTCATTTTTTGGTATCATGCTCTTAATGATATTTTCAAATTGTACTCTTTCTCCTCTTTAGCTTCCATACTCTCATTCTCATTTATCCACAAATTTCTTATCTTTTTTCATATATCTTCAACTAATTCACTTGGTATCACTAAAACATTCACAATACTTTTCTTTACTTCTATATCCATTAAAACCTAGTCAAACGCAGACTTTCGCTCGCCATCCTAGCTGTAGCTAGTGATTTTCCAAGAGCCATTAAACAATTATATAACTGCTTTGACACTGAAGAACACTGGCAAAGAAAGGAATTTAAATGGTTAAATTGGGGACAAAGTGCCTAAGGACCGCATGCGCGCGCACACACGTGCACATATGCACTTATACAAGAGGAAAGAGTTGTTGTGTTTGACCATTGTGCAATAAATATGGTTTTTTTTTATAAAATACATTCAAAAGTATTAGAAATTATGGTTTTCTCATTGGTAATCTGTAAGTAGTTGTGTGTTACAATTGCCAACATGAGTATCTTGATTTAGAAAAAGCATTCATACACTAAGAAAATACGTTGTTTTTTGTTGAGTGCATCGTTATTAATGCAGTATTACTGAAGGGAGCTTCAACTCTTAAATTGTATCATTATGGTGGTTTTTTTTTTTTTGTGGCGGTTTTGAGTTACAAATTTGATTTTAATGTGTGCATATTTACGATATACGTTACGGCAATGGCGCAGGTTGTATAAATTAAAGAGTCTATGCACAGAAACCGGTATTAAAAGACGTTAACTCGCAAGTATTTGTAACTAAGATTACTATTGATAATAAATTTTATTCAATATCAGAGTATTTAATAAGTACGTAGATACTGTTGACAACATTTCAGCCCAGTGTAATGTAGACGTAAACATTGTACAAGCCTATGTAAATAAAAGTATGTGGCAATGTTTATGTTTACATGCGGTGGAAAGTTATAAACTGGCAGAAAATATAAATTAATCAGGGCTTTTTTCGAGCGCTCACTTTATCTATCATCTGTAGTTCATTGTGACCCATCACAGTTTTATATGCTCTTTGAAAGAACTGTGCAACGGGAGTGCATAACTGGATTTGGTTTCTTAGACATATTCCATTGCAATATGACTCAAAGAAAACTAAAGATAAAAGAAAAACAAATAGCAGAATATACATTAGTCAACAGGATATACACAACATAAATATTCCATAAATGGAATCACATCAAATAAAACTAGGACAAACAGATAAGAAATAAGAAAAAGAAAAAAAGCCAAGGCCGATAACCCAGGTTTGAGGTCTGCTTTGGCAACGACAAACAGAAAAAAATGTATGACCCACAAAATAAAAATATGACACACTAATGAGATGAAACAAAACCAGCATTATATCAAACACGAACAGAGCCAACATGAGACTAAACAAAAACACAGTAGACATCAGACACAAATTGAAAACAAAATAACACAATGATGAGTCTAAACAAAACCCAGTAGTTTTCCAGACAGCAGAACGACGCTTCAGGAACTGGACTTTGTTCCAGTCATCAGGTAGATACACACAGCACTCAGGAATAAGAGTGCATGTAATGAGTTTTTTTTCTGACGAGCCCCCATATCCCGCCATGTCAGCGTATACCCCGTCTCAGTCTGTGGATACTCCGGCATGAATTAGTCGCTAATAACAAAGGAGGTAGGGATTGAATGTGTCTCAAGGCTAGGCCTCATATACTTGGCTGGCTGTAATTTGGAGAAGAGGAGGAATGCATCGCAGCAGAGCAGGGTTGTCTGGCCACAATTGAGGCCACATCCACACCCCGAAGTGAGCAATAGTATAGATGGGAAGGGCACAGAAGAACCAGTACTATAGATTAGTATCAGTAATTTTGGGGCCACAATCAGTCATAATCTGTTTCAACTTTGGTATAAACAGAATAGTTCTGTACAGCAGAAACAATATAAACATTATCTAATAAACTATTAGTTCGCTTCACGTGTTTAATCACACATTGCATGCCTCGTGTACTTCGTTCCCACTTTCATTGCTTAGTTTGAACTACAAGTTTCATGTTTCGTTGGCAAGTTGCTGATTAATTATATACCCTAAGTGCCAAATTTTCTTGCCAGTTGACTACTTAAAACCTACAAGGTGAAGTTTGAATTTTCTTTTATAAATTTTTTTTGGCAAAAAATTTCAAACTTATCTAAAAAAACGCTGCTTAGTGCTTACATGGGTGCAAGGGGTAGGCTACATGTGCAAATACAGTATTTACAATATCTTCTTTTTCTATTAAGTGTGTTACCACATACAAAATTAAGGATTTACAGAACTGAACTAGTAAGTTTGAAAAGAACACCATGGGAGGAAAGCCTGAACTATACATATTAACAAAATAGATAATAAAAATACATAGTTATGTTGTTTGTTAACAGACAAGACGAGAGCCCAGGTGTATGTGAAAATTTGCTTTCTGCTATTTAACATAAGCACAGGTCATGCTAATATGTACGACCTAGCAGTAAAGGGTTTAACAGAAGGATTCTTGTAATTGAATAATAAGAGTATGTTTGGAACCTCAAAGGGAGTAAAAATGCAATTATAAATGTAAAAATCATTAAACTTTATGACAAACTGCAAAATTACTGGATAAATGTATTTTTATAAAGACCTAAAAATTTGGTATTTTGACAAGCACCATTGTATTGTTTTTGTCTTTACCTGTATATTTAAAAATATCCTTCAGTTCAATAAGCAATGGGTGAAAACCTTCACACAAATTACAGTTACAGTAGAACCCTGTTATAACATTCCCGCTATTAACATTTTCCTGCTTATAACAACACTGGTATTTTCATTTCTTGCATATAACATCCTTTTTTTCCTGAGACATGAACCATAACTCTGATAAAATTTTTCTTAACTGTATTATTTTAGATAAAATAAATGAGCTGTAGATCAAAAACATCAGTAAAAACAAAATAAATATTTGGGAATGTATCATAAGTGTACATTACAGCGATATTAATGATTGTGCTCCTAAAGATGACGATCGTGAACCTACAGAAGACAAGTGGGAAAGCCTCTATTGTAATATTGATTCCTGTTAAAACATTTTCCTGCATAAAACACTTTTTCACAGGTCTCTTGAAAAACCTAATGCGGTTCTACTGTACGTATCCAGCCGCCTACAATCCAGGGAGCCCAAGATCACACAATATAATAATAATAATAATTCAGATAAAAGCTGTCAATATTTTAATGCCACATAACTAAGGGTAAGGATTAAGTTAAGACTAGGGGGTTATTTACTCGCTCACCATATCGCACCACTCTTCACACACATGTAAATTACGGCAACTGCAACATTGGGAGAGAGAGCTCTCCCCCTTATTGGAAGCCCTCGAGAAAAGTCATGGGACCTCTCGTGTTGATTGGCTGGACTGGACAAGCAACCCTGCTGTAGCATTTGTGTTGCAAAATTTCTAATTTCATGTCAGGGTACACGTCAAAATGAGTATTACACACACTGGTTCACCTGATAACACCTGTTCATTGCCTAGGTCAAAATTATTGAAGATTTCAATGCATATCAAGGGTGTGCAAATATTGCAAATTTCAAATATTTTTCGAATACCAAATTTGTATTATTAAAATTCGAAAAACTAATGCCAGATTCCCAAATTTTTAAGTAATCAAGCAATTTCGAAAAGTGAATTTTAAAAAATTTCTTAAAATAATCTGGGCAGGCATTATTTACACTTACAAACGTAAATAATTCAAAGGATTTATCGTTTTCACCAACATTTAAAGGTTAAAATGAACATACGGAAACTTTTCAACATTCTATAAAGCAAATATTTACATTTCACATGTGGCACCACATTCGTGGCGATAGATCACGCAGATACTTATTTATCATTGTACACTTTAAAAGCGTAACAATATGCACTAACGGAACATGTTAATATACAGTACACAAGATGGCCGCAGTGACAGTAGCTGCAGCGAAAGTTCGATGTCTACCTAGTTATCATGGATACATCTATGAAACTGCGCTTAACGCTGTTTATTTACATAAAATGTTTGCTGCGGGGAAGTTAATAAAATTCTTACTTTTTAACAGTAAAGTAAAGAAAAATACCTATTGTGGATCCCTACCGATGTAGCAAATAGTGTGAACACTATAAAAATGACCAAAATGTGGGGAAACAATTTTCAGCTGTAGCTGTAGTCTGCAATTCCAAAAATGTGGATCCAAGGTATTCGTTGGGATGAAATTATGAAAGTTTCATGCTGGAACTTTATGCACAGCAAATATTTTGTTAAGAAAATTTAATGTGAGCGTCCATGGGCAAACTTTTTTTGATTACCGATCCTTTTATTTGTAGAACATGTTCAGGATTTCTATAAAACTATTAAGATTCTTCTAAAAATATTACAGAAAAGTATTTTTTTTAAATCTTTATACATGTAGGTAAGAAATAAACTAGATCAGCTGTGCACTTGTTTATAAACACAATTTTGTTTTTTTTTCTTCTCATAAGCATAACGAAGGCCGAGAAGAAAAAGTAGGTGTATGTTGATGTAAAACCCGGAACAAAGTAACAAAAACATACGTTATAAGAATGTAAAAGTTACAAAGTAAAAACTGGTAATTTTTTATGCTTTTATTAATAAAGCAAAGTGGATATCTGTAACTCCTTGTAAATGCAAGATTATGCACAGACAAATTTATAATTAATTACCCCTAATAGAAACACTATTCGAAACCTTTAAACCAATAAATATTCGCACACCCCTATCATGTCAACGAACACGTGTGTGTGTGTGTAATATTATATATATATATATATAAAACCTCTTTAAAAATCTGAACACAGAGCAAAATTCAGTGTGATTAACATGCCATGACAGTTATTCCTTACAATAACACTAATGCCCTTGATTGCACCCTTTTAAACATATTACCTCATACACGACACTGAAATATAAATTGTAGAGTTGCAGTTATTAATTGATGTCACAATATTGAAAATACTGTAAAAAATAAAACCAAAATTGTGAAAATCAGTTGTGGCAGTAACAGCTTAAAAACCGCGCACCGCCACCTTGACCAAGCCAGCCGGCCGGCTTACTGACTTTGCAACTAAGATATTAGCATCTAAATGGAGACTGTACTACAGCTGGCGCATGTTCATATGCTCATTTATATGTAGTATGGCCTCCTAGGCTATTTCTCCACGCCTCGTGCTGAATGTGTTTACATTCTTACACGAACTCCATTAACTAATAACGAGAAAATATTTTGTCTTTACTGGGGTAACACCGTACGTAGGTACTTAAATTTAATTTGCTTTAACAATGTGTTACTATATGTTGTAAATTGTGCATTTCACGAGCTAGGGTGAGTATGATGATCGCACTACCTATCAGTAACTTGTAGAAACATTTCTCTCCACCTTATGTATGTTGAACTTTGGAAATAAAGAATACGTTCGTGTATTGCATAGTCCCGGAACATCTAATTAATTTTTATGTAATATACTGGCTGTGAAAGTGATTATTTGCAACCACTTATATACATAATTTTAAACGCTTTTAAGTAAGAACATCACAAAATGGCTTTTTGAGTGTTGGTAAATACTATTGTGCTGCTATGTAGCCACCATATTGTGAACGTTTGTACAGTTGCACTATCTGTCCTCCCTGCATGCTACTTCTATAGACATTGGTATACTTAGTATCAAACATAGAGGAATTGTTTTGACGTTAATTTATACGAAACAGTGCAATGAATAAATTCATCCATTTTTTCCTTCTCTCTTTGGTGAATAATTTACAAGGACATTATGCGTTTGTATGTAATGAATGCCTACCTTTTCCGATGCTATGGAATTCGGGCTATTCGCTCGCGAGAAGGCACTCTGGTTTCTCTTTTTTTTTTTGGGGGGGGGGGGGGGGGGGGGACAAGGGTAGGTCACATCTTCTGTTTAGTGGTGTTCTTTTGATTGCAAGAGACACCTGCCTATTGATACAAATTTATACATATTTCAACAATCACTTACCTTACTTTTCCGTTAAACGCAACAGAAATCGGGCTAACCGCTCACAAGGCACTCGGAAGCTTTTTTTTTTTTTTTTTTTTTTTTTTTAAGGAAAAAGGTTGGTCATATCTACTGTTTAGCGGTGTTCTTTTGATCGTAAGGCATCTGCCCATTGATATAAATTTATATTTAACTATCACTTGCTTCATTTTTCCATTAACGAAAGTATGGCTATTCGTTTGAGAGAAAACACCCGGAAGCATGATTTTCTAATTTTTTGGAGACAAGGGTGGGTGATATCTACTGCTCAACGGTATGACGTATGACTACCAACATCAATTTATGTTGCTATTATTACATTAATTTCTTGCAAAACGCTACGGAAGCTGGGGCCCGACTTAGAGCCCCTTTGCAGAAAAAATGCAATTTTCAATTTTTATGTTGGTGTTGGGAGTGAAAAAAAGGTAGAGGGGAAGGGGGGGAAAATAGACCATTGTCCATTACATATTTTATGAAGGTAGCGATTTTTGCATATGTGATAAGAGGAACTGTGAATATTCGTGAAATCGGGGTCTAGTGTATTGAAATATAATAGGTTTTAAGTGCTCTTTCTACAAAGCTTGCAACAAATAAGAATGAAACAAAATCAATGCAAAATTCAATAATAGTTAAAACAAAATTGTTAAACTACAAATGGTTTTAAATTAATACACCCAAAAATTCCAGTACTACAGTACACAACCCCCAGTAGGAAATATAGCTAATTATTTATCCAAATAATCGGATAACTCAACACTGAATGGTACAGTGTTCATATATAAAATAACAGGTAAATTTGTCTGGGGTCTGTAGTCAGCATACATTTCAATTTGTACATGAATTGTGATTGGCAATACTACATACTTCTGTGTGTAATATGGATATAGGTATTGTGTATGGGTTCCAGATGATTTTGTCTTTAAAAATATTTTTCACTCAGGTAAACTGAACATCAAAACTTGCCTCATAGAATTTAAATATATAAAATTTTTTAAGTAAAATATTAACCCTGTTCATACTGTGCTGGCTTTACATGTTTGGAAAATTAGGAATTGATCTCTAGCACCTTAGATTTATCAGTTTGCCCTTGACAACTTCAAATTCAGTGAATGTATGAAGAATGTGAACATAACATGGCATAAATAAAAGCTTTGCAGATTATCTGAGACTTTTGAAACATCAATATCTTCACTGTTGTATAATGCTACACAAAAAACAGTGAAAACACCTCGCTGTATTAATTTCAAAAAATAACTATACAAGTGATTTGTCTAACATATTAAACTTGCATTTTTTGGTACCTCATTTATTAATAAAACCATAAATTCAAGCCAACAGTAATCAATCTCCTTCAAGTTCCATCACTTTTATACTGTTTGAACCCAGAATTGTGTATTTCCTCATTTAAATTAAGTATTTCAATACAGTAACACCACACTCATATCAAAAAATCTCCTGACTAAAAACCACAATTTTAACACTAAATTCTGCCTCTCCAACCATACAATATGACCACTGTATTGCTTTTGTAAATTAATATTGAGCTTGCTAATGAAGCTATTCACTTTTTCATTTGATAAAACTTGTGTTGTTACTGCTTGGAAGCAAAAAAGCTAACCAATGTATTTATACCTAACCTTTAGTAGTCTCCAAACCAGTTTGTATCTTTTTATAGGTGATTCGGAATAAAGTGAACACTCAAAAAAGCCCTGATTAGTTTCTATTTCCTGCCAGTTTATATCTTTCCGCCGATGTAAACACAAATAATGCCACGTGCTTTTATTTACATAGGGTCGTGCAATGTTTACAACTACATTAAACTGCTCCGATAAATTTTAGCTACAATATCTACTCATTAAATGCACGGGGGCTGAATGTAAGATATAAATAAAGTAATCTTAGTTATAAATACCTGC
>PNEQ01120099.1:0-11543 GCA_003012365.1 Medauroidea extradentata | reverse complement strand
CTAAATGTACTAATTGAAAACAAGTGAACTAGTTTGTGGAGCCTTCGAACGTCATCCTGCCTAGCTCGAGACCCAGGAGAGGACGGGTTGCCACTCTGATGTACCGAGTTACGGCCCTTTCTTTCTTTTCTTTAGTTGCTTCTAGTTTCGTTTCTCATAACCTGTAAGCTTCCGCCGACACTTCAAAATATTTTAATATTAAACAATTTTTTTACTGTAAACATTTTCTTAAATGAAATACATCGTCTGTGAGAATCGGAAGCATATTGGTTTGTTTTCTGATAGGTAAACCAGTAGCTAAATAGAGATATTATCCGTACGACAGCAGTTACTGTGTTTCAGCTCCTGTTTTTTAAATTAATAATAAATTTATATATGTATATCACAAAATCATACTTAATCTTGTATGCCGTACAATATATATATATATATATATATATATATATATATATATATATATATATATATACACACACACACACACACACACACACACACACGATAAACGAAACAACCAAAGACAGTGACAAAATTTTAAACAAGAATAAATTGGAATACATTTGATAATTAAATATACCACATTATATGTATTTAGTAGTTAACAGTTTTCCGAACCTTGCATCAACAACGAAGGTTTATTTATAACATTGATTCCCCACACACAACTCTCATAAATAAGTACGTAAATTATAGCAACATTCAAACCGAGCAAGGTATACCCGTGGCAAAACTCAGCGATTGCATTGAAAGAACCCTGGTTCTTATACCAACCTGGCCATTCTATTTTAAGTTCTCCACAGTTTTCTGAAATCCTGTGTAGGTGAATGCCTGCATTATGCCTTAACATAGTTCACTCCCCAATCAATATTGTACGAATTGAATATTGAATGCCTCCATCACTTCCTTACTCCTCCTTCAAGAACAAAATAATATAAATTATTTATAACACAATATCCAGATATCCCCACATTACGTCAAGAAAATCTCTGTGGATTTCCTTCAATAAAAAAAATTAGAGTAACAAATTGTTGGAGATAGATAAATAATGCTCATATCTACACAACATATAAAATACTCTCGCTAGAAGCGTAGAGGTAGAAGCAACTCTGTACATATAAATCTTTGGCTATGTTTATGTTTTATTCAGATAATAACAAAACAAACTCTGTAGTTGTGTGATATTAAAGTTTTCTTTTAAATTATATAACTTGATACCATTTATTTTTCCACAGGTTATGGATTCAGCATCGTGATAAGGTAAAGTTAAATAATATAATTTAAAAATTAAATAAATAAGTATATATAAGAAGTGATCGTGTGGCAACAGGACAACAAAATGGCAGACGGTACGTCGCGCATTGAGTTATTGGACAAGCAAAATTATGACGTCTGGAAAATACGGATGAAGTCCATACTTGTGAAACATGACCGTTGGGGTTATGTAAGCGGCGATATTCCGTATCCAACTGAATCAAATACTACAGAGTAATAGATAAAAAAAATGGACAACTGGCGATGAAAAGGCCAAGGCCGACATAATTCTATCAAGTGGAAACACCGAATTAAAGACGATAACCAAGTGCAATACATCAAAGGAAATATGGGAAAAACTGCAGTCAACCCACGCATCAAAAGGACCTGTAAGAAAAATCGAGTGGCTGACAGAGATTACATCCTTCAAAATCGACGAAGAGGACGACTTCCGGGAACGACTGGATACGTTTACAAACATCGTTGAACAGCTAGAAGGTATGATTATAGAAATACCGAGCGACATGCTAGTAGTGTTAATCCTCAAAAGCCTACCACAAAACTTCGAGAATTTTCGATGCGCAATTAAGTCAAACGATGAATTACCAATCGTAGAGTCACTAGTTGGAAAAATACTAGACGAAAATCGAAGTAGAAAGTCTGCAGAACACACAAATAATAACAACGTGTTATATGTCGGCGGGCGATATAGCAAAAATCTACATCGTGAAAAATTAAAACACAAATCAAAGGAAATCAAGCCATGTTTCATATGCGGAGAAATTGGTCATTGGGCAGATAAGTGCCCACAACGACGACAAAAATTCGCAAGGAACGTTGAATCAACATCAGAGACCCACTACGTCGTGGATCAACCATAAGAAGTCAACAAAGTGACTTCAAGAATAAGATGGTGTTTGGACAGCGGCTGCACCACGCACATGTGTGCTAGCCAAGAATTTCTAACCGACGTCCAAGAGTGTGCGACAACATTGAACATGGCTAATGCAGCATCAACAATGGCGAGAGCAAACGGACTCGCACACATCAAGACAACAACAGAAAAAGGTAATGTCGATCTAAATCTACGTAACACCTTACTCTTAAAAGATCTTAGAACTAATCTTATCTCCGTGTCAAAAATCACTCAAAATGATAGAGAGATTTTATTTAGAAAAGACGATGCCATCGTTAGAGACCTAAATGGAGAAGTGAAGTTAGTTGCAGATCGAGTTGGGGACCTGTATTACCTACGGGAACAGACAGAACCAGAAAAGGAAGTGAACAATGTGACAGGGAGAGTACATGCATCGGATTCTAACTTATGGCATGCTAGTTTATACCAAGAGAAAATAAGAGCAGTAGGTTGCTCGAAATAATACCTTCAGAGATAAAATCAGAAGGAGGAAATCGATACTTCGTAACATTCATCAATGACTACAGCGGCTGGTGTGAACTATACCTACTAAAAGGCAAGGACGGAGTACTGGAGGCATTTAAAACATATAAAAATTACGTGGAAAAACAAACCGGTCGAAAAATTAAGGCGTTACAGTCCGACAGTGGACGGGAATATTGCAACAAACAGTTCAACGAGTACCTAAAACACGAGGGAATCAAGAGGCGCGGCTAACAGCACCTTACACACCTCAACAAAATGGAGTAGCAGAGCGCAAGAACCGTACAATCGTCGACATGGCTAGATGCCTACTGATCCAAGCAGGATTTCCTACAATGTACTGGGGAGAAGCTATTACAACTGCTAACTATCTAAGGAACTGTTGTCCTAGTCGAAGCCATGGAGGCATGACCCCACACGAACTGTGGTTCGGAAAAAGGCCAGGCTTGAAACACCTGCGAGTGTTCGGTGCAAAAGCATTTGTACTGAAAAAGGAGTCAGGGTGTCAAAAACTCGACGAAAAATCAACCGAAGGAAGGTTGGTAGGATATTGTGAGACAGCTAAGGCCTGCCGAGTACGAAGAAACGATAACGGAAAAATCGTCATAACAAGAGACGTACAAATAGTAGAAGAGAATGTAATGAAAACGAGAAGTGTCATACAATCGGACATCGAATACACTCATCCAACGGAAGAGGCTCCAGAGCCAGGGAGTCACCAGAAAAAAAGGAACACGAAAGCCAACCCCCACCAGCACGTACACGAGGAAGACCCAGTAAACAAAGAACTGGGAAGCCAGGAAGACCTCGAAAACTTTACAGGTATGTAAGTGCATCGAGTATTGCTTCAAGTCGAGCATCTAGTTACAAAAATAAATCACAAGAAGAAGAGATGCCATCAGGGAGTGACGACAACGAAGTATCAAACGAAGTTTTCGTTCCAGGAGACGAAGAAGAAAAAAACACTAAAACCGAAAAAGACTCAAATGAAACAGAGAAGTCACCCGGAGAAACCGAAAGCAATACCGACAAAGGAGAGGTATTCATGAATGCAGGGTTCATCGAGGAACAAATCCTAATGACCGACATAGAGCCCGAGGAAGCAGTACGTGGGGAACAATCACAGGAGTGGAGAGCTGCGATTTCAGACGAAGTTCGTTCTCACCTCAAACATGGAACATGGGAGCTAGTAGACCGCCCAGAGAAAAGGAGAGTGATCGGATCTAAACTCATATTGAAAATTAAGATCAACCCCGAAGGAAAAATTGAGCGCAAAAAGGCGCGCATAGTAGCTCGGGGATTTTCGCAAAGACCCGGTTTCGACTTCAACGAGACAGCAGCACCGGTAGCAAGATTGGAGACCGTACGACTACTAGCAGCATTATCAACGAGAGTGGAAACAAAAGTGCATCAAATGGACGTTAAAACGGCCTACCTCTACGGGGACATTGACGAAGAACTATACATGGAAGTTCCAGTCATGTTAAAGGAAGCACTGGAGAACATAGTTCGCTACGAACAACAAGATTCGCCAATACTTGCAAATGCATCAAGAATGTTAACAAGCCTCAGAGAAAGTAGGAAAGTCTGTAGGTTACACAAGGCGATCTACGGATTAAAACAATCTGGCAGAAATTGGTACGATCGGCTGAAAGTAGCACTCAAGAAATTAGGACTTGAACCAACCATCTCAGATCCGTGCCTATTCAAATACAGTGTCGAAGAGAACGTTTTGCTAGTAGCGGTCTACATAGATGACATACTCGCGATGACAAACAACGACGAAATGATCCAAAAATTCAAAATTTTATTCAAGAAAGAGTTCGAAATCAAGGACTTGGGCGAGGCCAAGTACTGCCTAGGGATCGAATTCACACAAGAAAAAGGCAGAACCTGCCTAAGTCAGAAAAGATATGTCGAAGAGCTACTGGAGCGATTCAAAATGACGAACTGCAACCCACAACACACGCCGGCAAACCCAACATCAAGATTAAGAACTGGGACAAACCCGAACATGCCAACAAAAAATCCTCAATACCGAGAACTCATCGGGTCACTAATGTACTTATCGGTAGCGACGAGGCCAGTGCTGAGTCAATTTAATGAGGATCCTAAAGAGGAACACTGGGGCGCTGCGAAAATAGTACTAAGGTACTTAAAGGGGACATCAGGACGTGCTTTGGTCCATAACAAACAAGGTGAGAAGATCGTAGGATACGCCGACGCTGATTGGGGTAATGACCCCGACGACTCACGATCGTACACCGGATACGTATTCACACTTGCAGGAGCCGCTATCAGCTGGAAATCAAAGAAACAACAGACTGTGGCATTATCGACAACTGAGGCTGAATATAGAGCGTTCACCGAGGCATCAAAAGAGTCAATGTACCTACGGGGACTTATTGGTGAAATTGGAACCCCACAATTATCAGAAGGACTGATATATTGCGATAACCAGGGAGCAGTACAATTGACAACAACAACAACAAAATTCCACGACAGAACAAAACATGTCCGGATACAATTCAACTTCGTCAAGGAGGCTGTAACAAATAAGGATATACAATTACGACACATGCAAAGCATGATAGCCGACATTTTAACGAAATCATTAGCGAGGGAGAGACATGACACCATTGTCGAAGCTATGGGAATGAAATATATATAGTAACCGCACATACATATTCGCATTAAGGGAGAGTGTTGGAGATAGATAAATAATGCTCATATCTACACAACATATAAAATACTCTCGCTAGAAGCATAGAGGTAGAAGCAACTCTGTACATATAAATCTTTGGCTATGTTTATGTTTTATTCAGATAATAACAAAACAAACTCTGTAGTTGTGTGATATTAAAGTTTTCTTTTAAATTATATAACTTGATACCATTTATTTTCCCACACAAATAAATTAGTAAAAATTATACTCAAGATGTGCCTCTAATATAATAACTGTTGTGTAACAAATCATGAATATTCATTCATTAGAATAATGTATTTATCACACTATTTATGACTATGTTCTAACCAAAAATACTTTTCCAAATCAGACAGTCATAAGCTGTTCAAAATATGACCCATTAACTATATCAGTAAACACTCATTTATAGGAGAGTATGGTCATTTTAAATTTTACTACTAATAAGAAATAAAGAAAGTCGGCAAAATTAGGCTTTGATAATTACAGGAAAAAATTTACGAAGATTTGCGAAATATGACACACAAACAGTATTTTTTAAACGTGTAAAATAATTTGAAATATCTGACTGTTTACTGTACAACTTGAATAGCTTGTCCAACATCTTTGTACCATTATATAAGAAAAAGAACAATGATGTAACAAAACAAATATGCGCATCAAAAGCTTTCGTTACACTAAATCATGATATACTTACACAAACACTAAGCAATCGTGAGTAGGCGGATGATTAAAGATGGTTTGAACTACTACTAGAAGAGTGAAAATTCATATAAATTATCAACATAGATTTTTTTTTTCAGTAGAATGCACAATAAATAGCCAAAGAACAATCGTATTATTTATCTTCGTAAATCATTATTTAGCAATGCAACTCACTGCAACATAAAATATAACGTAACAGGCAGTAGTGTTGTACATACAGACAAGATTGCAGAAAAGAAAGTAAATGAAACTAAAATGAACCATATAATTCAGCTCACGAATCAAGTTTCGTTAAATATTATAGTAAGAATCAAAGTAATCTACTTGTATTTATACATTTTAACAAATATTTGCTGTATCGTAATCAGTATAAGAAGAACTATATGTATATTTTGAAATATTATAATAAATGACAATGTGGTTGAAATAATCAAGTTGAACATTAACGTATCGGTACGTTACATTTTCCCAGAAATTACTTTTACTCCATGTAGTAAAATTTATTAACATTAAAATAGTTCAGGATGTATTTCAATGTCTAAATCAGATCCACGTTAAGCAGAAAAACAGTATAAAATGTCTATAAAACATTTCCAAACATACTGTAAACCTCATTTTAAAGGTTTTATTGTCCCAGTCCATTGGATCTGATACTGCTGTGTAAGCTAAACGAGTGGAAGTAAACTTCTATTCCATTCTACTAATATTATGTTATTTTTTATTGTAATATAGCGTATATTTATACTTTTAGAGCTGTATCGAACACAAACTGTACGTAAACCTAAAACTAGGAACATGGCACGGTTTATTTTCTGGTAATACCTACTGTTATTTAACATTTTATGTTTAGGATGTTCCTTCGCGTCACTGTTTTTTTTCGTTTTGGATCCCGAACTTGTCTCGACATCAATTTCACTTGGTAATGCAAATAACATCGTATCAGAGTCCGCAGCATACATTCCTCTTGTGCCCGTGTTGAACCATGTAGAAAAATACGTGTTTGTTTGTTGTTTGATACGCGCCTCTGTTAGGGAAGCTACTTTCTTTCGTATCAAAATGTTTCATAGGAGAAGTTCGAGAATACTTGTAACTAGAAGCTGGTAATGTCTCTGAGCACGTTTGATGCTGCTTTCAGATGAATTCTGCATTCATACGACGACCTTTGTTGCCACAAACGTAATTTCTATAGTAAGATGATACCTTATCTTCTGATAAGTGTTGCTGTGGTCAGTCAGCTCGCTGTAACAGTTTGGGCAGATGAATGTATCTAAGCATATTTTAACATTACATCCAGAAAAATAGTACACTGTACAGTCTTGGATTGTTTGTGTTTCCTTCGTTGTTTCTGGATATACGTAGCCTACAAAAAAAGGTGTACTTAGCTACGTATTTAGTACCAACACTTTGCTTGCAGGTAACTAGAATAGAAAAGTTATTAAATTAACGTTTACACTTTTAGTGCACATAATAATTAATAACTGTTTTGTTTAAATCTAAAACTCAAATTTTGTATGAAACTATTTTGACAGCAATAAGGTGCAGAGGCTTATTTGAAATGCACATGTTTGAATGGCTTTTGATAGCTTAGGCCTAAGACAGCAGATTATCCATGACCTGATTGGAAGCCCTCTGAATACAAACCGTGACACGTTTAATCAAACCTGTTTCAGCCAGTGCTTCTGAAACTACGTGGAACTAAATCATTAAGGGTGTTCAGTGGGAAAAAACCGTAATTTCATATTTGTATGAAATAGTGGCGCTGCCCCATACTTAATTTCACCCCTCACCAGACCACGATGTTAGGCGCTGAACAAAACCTCTCACCCACAAATACTCATTCAGCTGCAAGAATAAATCAGCTACATTTATTTTCGTCTTCTTTTGCTGAAAATGCACTTGGCTCCGTTTCATGCTAAAATACAATATGCACTCTCAACGTTTAGCTCTCAGCATTGGTTTTCTTGGAGCATTGTCGCCCTGCTGTTATTGTGCATGTTTATTGGAAATGTCGCCATTTACTAATCCCGCAGGCATTTCCGTATGAGAAGTCTTACTTGTATGACACATATCCACACTTGTTTTCTGGCACGTTTTAGTCTTCATTTTGTTTGGTATCGCAAGAGATTTGGAACGGTTTCATGTTCTGTGTTGGAGCACTAGGGGTACACATACGAGGGAGAGCAAAATAATTTTGTGACTTTCATATTCCATTTTTGAACTGGTTTGGTTCAAAATGATCTGCACAAATTACGTAGTAGGTCAGGGAAGTATCTGGAACTTTAGAAGCTTATCTTTTCCACTCTTTAAAACCCACTGCAGGCATCTAAAAATATTTTAAAAAATCTAACGATCCTACAGTACTACATTTACAATTTCGTATTCATATTTCACAGCTTTTTAAATTACTGAAAAATAAATAAAATTCTATGCACCAAAATTTAGAGATCAAGTTGTTAGTGAATGATGAGTTAGTGGAATGCTACACAAGTAGTGTTCCTGGGATACATGTTTTACTTTAAATAAACCTAAACCACAAATATCAACTGTAGGATTTTACTGAGTTCAATGAAGCTTTATTAACAGTTCATCTAAGGGTAAGTGGAGCTTCAGATATTTTCATTGAATGTTCTGTTTTCGGAATTAATGTGACTGAGTCTGTATTTAACGGCAAAAATTATGTGAGAGGTGTCAAAGGCATGTTTATGTTGGTTGAAGCTATATTCCGATTGCAGTTCCAAGCATTTTTAGACAGTCATTCATATAGTGAATATCAACACGAGTGGAAGCAATTGCTGAAGATGCAAGGCTATATTTCTGAGATTTATGAAAAAGGAAAATCAGGAATACAAAATTAAAAATTATTTTCGCAAGTTGATGTCGACAAGCTATTCGATGAATTTGACTCATTCGTTGAACAAGGAAGGAAAACTTCAGAACAGTTTAAATACTGGGATAATTACCTGGTACTTGTTGGACTTCTGAAAAATCTCATTAGGTCTGATCGCCAGGGACTTTGGGAACTGCACCTTGATACGGTTCAAAAACTGCAACCACTGTTTGCTGTGTTTGATTGCTTGAACTATCTGCGCTGGAGTTCACTGTACCTAGAAGACATGAGGAAGTTGAAGGATACAGCACCCCAAGTATTTGAATTGTGCAAGCAAGGAAAACACAAAACACGCGGCGAAGCGCAGTAATCGCAGCTTCACTGCTGTTTCATGTAACATGACTCTTGAACAGACTATCAACAGATCGCAGAAAAGTTCATCGGGAATAATAGGGTGCACCAAGCAGAAACAATTTGTGGCTGAGTGGGAGATAATCTATCATGAACGCTTAATGATAAACAATTTTTTTAGAGAAGCTACAGATTCCGTCACATGTACAGAGGATGGAGGATGTTAGTGTGCATCACGAATTTTCGAGGAAACAGAACGAGACTGTTGAAAGCATAGTAGTAACAATGACGAAATATGTATTAGAAAAGGGCAATCCTTTTATAAACTCAGTGAATCCTCTACATAACTTAGTAACGAAAGCTCTTGTTTCGGATGGTGCTAAGGATAAAATCCTGAATATTTTTCACATTGGTAATGATCTGTACAATGACTATCGCAAGACACGCTACATAGATAAAACAATGCGTTTGTCAAGTACAATTCATAAAGTGAAGTTTCCGACTTTCAACAGTCAACAAGAAAAAGTAGCGGGTCCCTGAAAGAAACAGAAGAAGACGACTCACACATCAGCACACCGAATGATACTAATAGCTCAAGATCGAGATTTTGATGTGTACGAGATTTTGAGATATGAGCTATCAGATAACTGTTTGCTCTTTGACGAAGATGGACTTTTGATAAAAGCCCAGAAAAGTCTGCTTTTAAAGGAATTAGAAATACATTGCTCTAGTGAAGATAGTGCAGTACTTTTAGCAGATGAACAGACATGCTTCATTTTCGATGTTATGAATTCCTTAAGGAAGTTTATTACAAATGATAAACCTACATTTGGCAAGGCTGCTTTAGCATTTTCATCATATGTATTTAGAGTAAGCAGTAACACAGGAAGAAATGATTACGTTTTTGATAGTTATCATATGAATTCACCCAAGGATAGCGAAAGACAACTACGACAAGGAAATGCATCAGTTATAGATATTGTTAATATTTCAGAGGAAGTTCCACTACCAATTCAACTCCAGACCTTCTGGCCATCACCAAGGAATAAATTAATGTTGCAGCAGTTTACAACAAACTTTCTGAAAAGAAAAGCTATACAAATCGTAACAAATATTGTTCCAATATTTAGTGCATTTTCTGGAAATCTTGACTGCTCCATATCAGTAAGTTGTAGCTCAGTACAGAATGCTATTGAAAGTAATCACCCTGAGTTAAACTGTTTTTCCATGGAGGAAGCCGATTTTAGAATGATGCTACATGCAGCGCAGTTAGGATTCAAGAAGATTGTTTTAGTCAGTGCCGACACGGACGTACTAGTTCTAGCTCTGTTTCACTGGACTACCTTACATCAGTTAGGTGTACAAGAAATGTGGATGCGTATTGGTGTTGGTGACTCTACTCGTATCCTACCAGTTCATGTGCTTCATCAGAATTTAGGGCAGGAGAAGTGCTTTCTGCTACCAGCTATTCATGCATTGTCTGGTGGTGATTACACCAGCAGATTTGGTACTAAAAAGGCAGCTGTCAACAGTGATCCGTCTAAATATTTAATGAAGTTTGGAGTGTTAAATGTTTGGACAGACATTGAAAGCAATCTTAAACCAGCAGAAGAATATTTAGTGCAGCTGTTGAAAAAGGGCTCTCCTTTGCAAACTTTAGATCAACTGAGATTTTGGCTGCTTCACCATGGCAATAATAAAGACATTTCGGACTTGCCTCCAACAAGCAAGTGTATAAGAGGTCATCTTATGAGAGCTTATTTCTACACGTATACACAGCAGCATTGTATTGATGACGTATATGTGCCTTTAGATCCACAGGAGTTCGGCTTTGAGATAGTGAACGATATATTGAAACCTCAGACTTATATTGAAAGGTGTCCAATTGACTTTGTTGGTGCTTGTTCTTGTCTGAAATGTGCCATTTCATCTTGTACATGCAGGAAAAATGATGTTCCTTATTGTTCTTTGTGTAAGTGCAGGAGTGTTCAGAACCAAGACTGTAGAAACCCGATTGTGTAGACATATTTTCGCGTCCTTCTGATTTGTCAACTGTTTTATGACTCGATTTTTAATATACCTATACATGTATAAATCTGTTTGTCAGTTGCCTGCACAATATTGTAATAACGGTATTTATTTATGTTTGTTATCAGCAAAACACATTCTCATTGTATAGTGCAGTCAAATAATAACTGTAAAGCAAAAACTGTGACCAAACAAATATTGGCTTATACAGTAACCACACGTATATATATATATATATATATATATATATATATATATATATATATATATATATATAT
>PNEQ01120098.1:0-11543 GCA_003012365.1 Medauroidea extradentata | reverse complement strand
GATGAGTCCAATAAATTTTCACTTTTCCCTGGTTCTTGACTTTCTCGATACTTGTGTTCTGTGACGGTGACCTTCTTCACATCAGTTGTAGACCACCGGAACTCTGTGTGTGGCTGCCAATGAAGAACGGATCAACTCTTCTCTTCCAGCTCTAATGCTGAACAATTACGACTTCTTTCCGACACAGTTGGAACAAAATGCCGGCGCGGTAGAAGAGTACGATAACTATATGAACTTCGTCGTGTCTTACTGGTTTGCTAATGCACGAGTGCAAATGAGCGGTTATACTTTTAACTACAAATGAACAAACCACGATTTGAACTGAACTCAAAGAGATAGATGATGGAGACTGCTCGTTCCCTTCTGTTACGAGGGTTTATAAAAGTGTAGAAATATGGGAAAGAGGGGAGACAAGTGACCATTAGAATGTGAGTGAAGGGGGTCTACCGTCCAATCATATGAAAGGTTAAAAGGGGAGGGGGCATATAAGGTGAGATGTGAGGAGAAGGGATACTAATAAAATGTAAGTACAGAAATTTATTTAGGTGATGGAGGGGTATATGTTAAGATATAAAACAGAAGCATGGAGGGGGGGAAATCGTATGTAATTGGCTAGCTTATTTGGGCTAAGGAGAAGGGCAGCGTATAAAGGTATATGTATTCTAACGAGAAGGGGACGGTAGCTTGTGATTGATTACAGTAAGAGAAATAATGTTGTGTGGGGAAAGAGGGCTAGCTTCTTATTGGCCAATTTAAATGATGGTGGGGGAAATGGTACATAAAGTAAAAGGGGAAAAATAATTTTTTGGAAGTGTGGGGGTGGGGTGGAGGGGGAGTAGTTGTTTGAGCGGGTTATAACACGGGTTTTGGTGAGAGGGGAAAGTAGGGAAAGTAAGGGGGAAATTCATCACGTGACTAACAGCCAATTAAATTAAAGTACGTGATAGGGGAAGGGGGAGGGGGTATTGGTTAATATATACAAGTAAAAAGTGGTGGGGGGCGTCAGTGTGTCGATGGAGCTTGCCCGGGTAAGACGTGTCGGTAGTTGATTTAATTAAATAATTTTATATAAAAAGTTTTTTATTAACTAGTTTTTTATTAAAAAGTTTTTTTACTAAAAATAGTTTTATTAAAAAGTTTTTTTATTAAAAATTATATTTATAAAATATGTGCAGGGTTATAATGTAATGCGAAATAGAACATTTTTTGGAAGAAACACCAAGATGGCGGCCAGAAACAATATGGTGACCGGAAACAAGATGGAGGTAATATTTTTTCGGGATTTTTGAAATTTTTTAAATGTTTTGGAAATTATGAATTTTTTACATTTTTTTTTTAATTTTCGAAATTTTGGAAAAATTTTGGTAATTTGATACTCAAGGTCAAGGTTAAAGGTCAAGGACAAGGTTAAAGGTCAAGGTCAAGGTTAAAGGTCAAGGTCATCCAACATGGTGTCCGGGGCCGTGACATCACAACATGGCGGTCAAATCCTCACTCGGCAGAAATCCTCACTCCGGCTCCTGTGCCAACTTCGGCTAAATCATACTACTAATATCATTATTTCATATCTTTAAGAGTTTGCCCGTATGTATTACAGTTCTAATACATCTTTATTTCCTTTCAAGTTCTTATCTCACAGTCAGACTAAAACCTAACCATTATTCAGCGCTAAAGACTTCGATGTTGGTCGCTAACTAAAATCTCTCTCGCACCCTAACTATTCTTAACGATTCCATACGTAAAAAATTGTATAAACCTACTTACATTATCCAAAAACGTATAACTAATACACAGAACAGATATTTCTATCTTGCTCGTCTTAACTACACACGACCCCTCCTTTTAACCCTACATCATAGTCAGACAAAAACATAATTTTCATGAAACTAATTACAGTACAACAAAAAACGTAAGAAGAGTCTTCAGTATTTTTTCTGTTTAAACATAACCATGCATAAAAAAAACATCTTTCTTAAAGCATTTTATTATTCATACGTAACAAACACTTCAATATTATTTCAGCATTCATTAACTAACCAAGGCAGGTCACATAGTAAACTCTTCGATACTGTACGTTAAGTAAATATCAACACATATTTTCAATGTTACGTCGAATATCCATACAACATGCATATATAAACTGCACCTTTCAATCATATAACTTAACACATCCACAAGCCGTCACTGTTATACCAAGTAACAAAAGCCGGCACATGCTATATACGGTATGGTCTCCAGTGCATACATGTAAGTCAAAACATAGCCGATATAAATACTTCGCTAAACTTTTCTAAGACATACATTTCGTTCTCATCCATCAAACAAAACCCAATTTTCATCAAGGCCATCGAACCTTAATTACTCACTTGTACTACACCAGACATATTACTCAGTCAGGCAATACACACAAAACACCATTGGAACAAAGTATTGAAACACATGTAAAAACCAATTAAATATACCTCAAAACAAACCAATCTTCACGTAACATTTGATCATTTATTTCCGAAGTCACATAATTACCATGAACATAACAATTTTTGTACTTGAATTATTGTCATGACTAGACAAACACACTTAATGTATACCACTAGGTTTTTATTAATAATGGTCACAATCGTTTTCCATAATACTGAACATTCCATGACTAAGAATCATTACACTGATAAAATTCGATGCTGTCAAGGCACTAATTCACATCGTAACGAACATATATATTCTGAAGTTTCGATCACACTTATGTAAGTTAATGTACTCAGATAATTTTTGCTCGCGCACATCAACTTTATCTCCTATTGATACCGTCATGAAAGACACTACTTTACATTACCATACTTTACCTGGTTACCCAATACTAATCTTCAAAGGCAATACTTGCTAACCATAGTATCCGTTGTCCTATATCAGCACGACCACACAGACTTTTATTATACTCACACACAAACTCACATGCAGAGCAAGTTCATACACGAATATAACTTCATACATGCACATACCCAGCCGAGCAAGTTCATACACGAACATATCCACACACACACGCTGCATCAGAGAAAGTTAATACATGACCCCACATACACTAAACAGTGTATGTTCGTACTTTATCTCAACTTTACACGCGCACCCCACGCACGACATAAGTAATAAAAATATATCATTCCTCCAGTGAAAAACGTCCCTGTCACTATCCAATCCAAAATACTATTACAGATATGCAGTTCTACAAACCCACATTGAAATGGCACAGTACCAAATAAAAAATAAAATGCTTAATTCCATACCTCTATACCATGATATCTCCATACCTTATACCCCTGTCAGTTGCCATTAAATTATGTTAGAGTTAATTCTTAATATTTCATAAAAAAATATCAGTCATATTGCTCCAGTAGTAGAGCACCCCAGACCACGCAGCTCTTATGATATTCAGAAAATTCTGTACTAAATTCATTCTTCTTTACACAATAGGTATAAACCGAGTTCAATATTTATGTGATTATTACTTACAGCAAGACTTCTTACGATTATTTGAGTAGTTACTTTGAGAGCGAGCCGGTAGCTTCCTGAAGAACTACATCTTGCAAAATGATCTCATATATGGTGCAATGCGACGAAAGTTATCTGCACAATTTCATTTCATAACTTTGTAGATTTTATTCTTTTCAGCACTCTCACAACAAGATAAATGTACTATAAAAATTTGTTTTCATCAATCATTTACATTTTAGTGGAGAAATACTTTTGATACAATCATTGTACTGGTACTCTTAATACTTATCACCGGCAAAACATGGAACACTCTATCATAAGAACCATCTCCAAGACCAAGAAGAATAATAAACAAAAAATCAGCTAGTCACCACTCCTTTTCTCAAACTTAAAGCTAAAAACTTTTTATTTTATAACATATTAATTTTAATAAACCTGTTGCAGTCATATTTATCAGTAAAATTTTCGTTATTATAAACATTCAAAACCGAGTCCAACATTACTTCTTACGCTGCTTGCTTGGCATTTTCGTATTTAAGCTATAATCTCATAATGTACAGTGTAGCCTTATACGAACGCGTTTTCATGTATGTATAGTTCAACTAAATCTTACCGAAAATAACTTCCATCATACATTTTTTCTACATAAAACACTCTGGTGTCAGTACATTTCTCCAGAGTAATTAAATACTATACGTGAAAATAAATTATCAACCCAGGAGTCTATTGACTGATATATTACGATTTTATTTCAGTCCTGAAGAAAACATACAAAATTATCGTATCTCAATAAACACATTCTACACTACAGTCACCTATGTTGTAGTAATTTTTGAAGTACAGTTTCTAACGTGAATGTTTAATCCTTGTTTATTCGCATGCACTGCACTACAGTTATCACGCGAGTAAGTCTTATAGGCGATACCGAACTTGCAGTTGCTGTATTCATGTTAGCGTTCAGCACAGAATCGAGCTAACAGCTTACCGCAGTACTTGCATTCACACCCCGATGCTCGAGAAACCTTTCCTTTGCATGTTTTTCTGTGTTTAACCAAGTTATCATTCCGAGTAAACACTTGATCGCAGCTATCACACAGGTAAATCTTGTACGATACACTAAACATACAGTGTCTTTGTTCATGGCGACGAGCATTCGAGTGTATACTAAATGAAATCCCACAGTAGCAACACTGTAAATGGAATATGTGTATTATATATTAATAAGAAACTTATACTTATCAATATGCTTGCATATACTAGCTTTCTAAGTACAAAGCTCATATATACATATGCTTGCATATTTATGCATAAGTATGTTTGCATTTTATGCATATGCTATACACACACATATATATATATATATATATTCTACTTGATTTTATTCTTTCACGAGTGTTTCTCTTTTTTTTTTTTTTGTCAGATGGAAAAAATTTAATATATAGTCCTGGCAGGGGTTCGAACCCAAGACCATTAGGTCAATTTCCAAACTGAGCTACCAGGACATTCGTGTATGACAAGTTTATTTAGTTGTGAATATATCAAGATATATATTTTTTACATCACTTTGTTACTAGTGTACACATGTGATATTGAGCTGAGAGTAGTTTTACCTTATTATTTTAGATCAGCACAAACCGAACTCTGATTAGATTATGACTGGAAGAATCTTTGAGCATATAAGGGGATATGGGTACTCGGTGCTGAAATAATAACAATAAATGTATCCTAGTACCGTACATTGAGCGTTTTACTTACTACAGGGTAGCAATATGGTACTGAGTATCGAAAGGGACTTACGAAAAAATTCTTAACTCGCTCAGACGAGTTTTTTTATGAAATGTTGAGTGATAATTAAACAACTCAAACGATCAGCAGCTTTCTACAAAAGAAACCGAGCTCTCGTAACCGTACAAAGTGACTAACCGTCCTATGTTCGCAGAACAGCTTATGTGATACGATATCACCTTGCCTACAGCTATACTCGACTGTACTCCATGATTATTAGCTTATTGTGTATGTGAGTTAGAGCAGCTTACAAGACGTAGCTAACTCTTGATGACGTCATATTTTAATGGGATATAAGGTATCTCGTCCAATAAAGAAAATGAATTCTTACACTACTACAGGTTGGTGTGATATAATATTGACGAAGAAACGATGACTTCTGATGATGAACGGAGACTAGTGAGTGAATGAGAGACTTTGGTCAACGCTCAACATCGAGTAAGAAGCAACGTTGGAATGAAAGGGTAGGGAAAACGGGAGATCTCCGAGAAAACCCGCCGATCAACTGCTTCGTCCGGCAGGATGTATGCAAGCGAAAATCCGGGGAACGAACCCTGATCGCCTTGGAGGGAGGCGAGAGATCTGAACCCTCGAACACCACGACCCCCTAACGACGACTAGCAGAATTATGATATGAATACAGTGTATCACGATATTATGATATGAATACAGTGTTAACGACATTAGCATCATTGCTATCCAGTTTTCTAGCTTGGTGCATGAGAATAATCGAAGTAGCTAGCATGGAATGATTGGTGGTATTTAAGCACTGTCTATGTAAAAATTAACTCGGTTAGTCGATAAACGTGCTGGAAAGCAGATCGTTATCTTCATTGATAGGTTCTTATTGTGTAAAACAGTAACGTAAAGAAGATGGCATCGGAGATTGAAAACTTAACATCAGTATCAGCTGCTACCATTCAGCCGGGAGTGTTCTCTGGAATTCAGGTGCTTACTTCACCGAAACAGTGTTGCTACTGTGGGATTTCATTTAGTATACACTCGAATGCTCGTCGCCATGAACAAAGTCACTGTATGTTTAGTGTATCGTACAAGATTTACCTGTGTGATAGCTGCGATCAAATGTTTACTCGGAATGATAACTTGGTTAAACACAGAAAAACATGCAAAGGAAAGGTTTCTCGAGCATCGGGGTGTGAATGCAAGTACTGCGGTAAGCTGTTAGCTCGATTCTGTGCTGAACGCTAACATGAAGTTCGGTATCGCCTATAAGACTTACTCGCGTGATAACTGTAGTGCAGTGCATGCGAATAAACAAGGATTAAACATTCACGTTAGAAACTGTACTTCAAAAATTACTACAACATAGGTGACTGTAGTGTAGAATGTGTTTATTGAGATACGATAATTTTGTATGTTTTCTTCAGGACTGAAATAAAATCGTAACGTATCAGTCAATAGACTCCTGGGTTGATAATTTATTTTCACGTATAGTATTTAATTACTCTGGAGAAAAGTACTGACACCAGAGCGTTTTATGTAGAAAAAATGTATGATGGAAGTTATTTTCGGTAAGATTTAGTTGAACTATACATACATGAAAACTCGTTCGCAGAAGACTACACTGTACACAAGTGAGATTATAGCTTAAATACGAAAATGCCAAGCAAGCAGCGTAAGAAGTAATGTTGGACTCGGTTTTGAATGTTTATAATAACGAAAATTTTACTGATAAGTATGACTGCAACGCGTTTATTAAAATCAATATTTTACAAAATGAAAAAGTTTTAAGCTTTAGGTTTGAGAAAAGGAGTGGTGACTAGCTGATTTTATGTTTATTATTCTTCTTGGTTTTGGAGATGGTTCTTATGACAGAGTCTTCCATGTTTTGACGGTGATAAGTATTAAGTGTACCGGTACAATGATTGTATCAAAAGTATTTCTCCACTAAAATGTAAATGGTTGACGAAAACAAATTTTTATAGTACATTTATCTTGTTGTGAGAGTGCTGAAACGAATGAAATCTACAAAGGTATGAAATGAAATTGTGCAGATAACTTTCGTCACAATGCACCATATATGAGATCATTTTGCAAGATGTAGTTCTTTAGGAAGCTACCGGCTCGCTCTCGAAAGTAACGACTCAAATAATCGTAAGAAGTCTTGCTGTAAGTAATAAACACAAAAATATTGAACTCGGTTTATACCTATTGTGTAAAGAAAAATGAATTTAGTACAGAATTTTCTGAAAATCATAAGAGCTGCGAGGTCTGGGGTGCTGAACAACTGGAGCAATATGAGTGATATTTTTTATGAAATATTAAGAATTAACTCTAACGTAATTGAATGTCAACTGTTAAGGGTATAAGGTATGGAGTTATCATGGTATAAAGGTATGGTATTAAGTATTTTATTTTTTATTTGGTACTGTTCCAATTCAATGTGGGTTTGTAGAAATGCATATCTGTAATAGTATTTTGGATTGGATAGTGACAGGGACGTTTTTCATTGGAGGAATGATATTTCTTTATTACTTATGTCGTGTGTGGGGTGCGCGTGTAAAGTTGAGATAAAGTACGTACATACACTGTTTTGTGTGTGTGGGGTCATGTATTAACTTTCTCTGATGCAGCGTGTGTGTGTGTGGGTGCGTGTGTGTGGATATGCTCGAGTATGAAATGGCTCGGCTGGGTATGTGCATGTATGAAGTTATATTCGTGTATGAACTTGCTCTGCTTGTGAGATTGTGTGTTTGTATAATAAAAGTCTGTGTGGTCGTGCTGATATAGGACAAAAGATACTATGGTTAGAAAGTATTGCCTTCGAAGATTAGTATTGGGTAACCAGGTAAAGTATGGAGTATATACTAGTATATTTACAAAAATGTTAGATTTAAGTAATAAAATTTATTTCTTTTAAAATATAAGCTGAAAAATTTAAGCATTGTATGAATAATTAGATATTATCCGAGTATTTATGAATGATAGTGTCTTTCATGATGGTATCAATAGGAGATAAAGTTGATGTGCGCGAGCAAAATTTATCTGAGTACCTTAACTGACATAAGTGTGATCGGACCTTCAGAATATATGATATGTTCTTTACGATGTGAAATAGTGCCTTGACAGCATCGGAATTTACTCAGTGTAATGATTCTTAGTCATGGAATGTTCAGTATTATGGAAAACGATTATGACCATTATTAATAAAAACCTAGTGATATGCATTAAGTGTGTTTGTCTAGTCATGACAATAATTCAAGTACAAAAATTATTATGTTCATGGTAATTATGTGACTTCGGAAATAAATGATCAAATGTTACGTGAAGATTGGTTTGTTTTGAGGTGTATTTCATTGGTTTTTACATGTGTTTCAATACTTTGTTCCAATGGAGTTTTGTGTGTATTGCCTGACTGAGTAATATTACCTGTGTAGTACAAGTGAGTAATGAAGATGCGTTTGTCTTGACGAAAATTGGGATTTGTTTGATGGATGAGAACGAAATGTTTGTCTTAGAAAAGTTTAGCGAAGAATTTATATCGGCTATGTTTTGACTGACATGTATGCACTGGTGATGATACCGTATATAGCATGTGCCGGCTATTGTTACTTGGTATAACACGGGACGGCTTGTGGATGTGTTAAGTTATATGATTGAAAGGTGCAGTTTATATATGCATGTGGTATGGATATTCGACGTAACATTGAAAATATGAGTTGATATTTGCTTAACGTACAGTATCGAATAGTTTACTATGTGACCTGCCTCGGTTAGTTAATGAATGCTGAAATAATATTGAAGTGTATGTTATGTATGGATGATAAAATGCTTTAAGAAAGATGGTTTTTTTATACATACAAATCTAATATGATAAGCTGAGTGTAGCTTTGACCTAACTTGATAATTTAGTAGGTAAACGAATATTACAAGTGACGCTGGGTTACAATGCTAGGTAGCGCTTTGCAGTAGGATAAATAGTATGTAATATTTGACTGATAGGTCTAGATGGTTACATAAACGACTGAAGACGACGCTATAGATAAATATTGCGGTTATGTGTACTGACAGCTGCATGGAAGGTATGTTAGTTCGAGAAGAAACATAATTATGGATGTGTTCTTATAACGCTTCGTGTTTTTTTTTATTGTTTGCCATGTCGAAAAACGAAACATGAGTTAAAGATGAATATGTATGTAATAAAAAAATTATGAATAACAATGATAATTATAAAGTAGAAGGTTAGTTAAAAAAAGTGTTGAACTTGTGATTAAGAAAAGTCTTCGTAGCAGGAAAATGCCTTATGTTGTATGAAATATAACAGTTTCGTATCAGTGGTCTCGATGTGCGACGATCGTTTTAACACAGACAAGACTTTTGTTGAATTCGGAAGACAAGTTAGCTAGAAGGTCAAGTTTGGATTTCTAGTGATGGCAAAAGACTGAGCCCAACATATGGGACGGGGTAGAAAGCTTTGATCAGTTTAACGTATGTGCCCGACCATGAGTTACGTTAAGCTTAATTTTTTATACTGCATTAATCATGATTTTTACCGAGACGGATATTGGTTCGAACCTCAGTGTACGCATCAGAGAAAACAAATACACGCTACTTGTTCAGAATTTATAAAGAAATTCAACAGTGTATGTGTTTTTCAAATCCAAGCAGCCACTTGTAAAATATAGACTTGTAAAGTCACAAAGTTATAAGTTTTAATATTCTCCACTACAGATATGTAAGTAGCTGGCCAGAACTGTGTGTCTCGAGTCAATACGTCACACCCACCTGCACCTCCCTCCTCCCTTCCTAAGCCTACCTGTCACCTTACCGGCCGTAAGTGTAGTATTATCAGTCTTAGTCTCTCTCTTTCTCTCTCTCTTTTCGTCTCTCTATCACACGCTTCCAGCAGTCTCCACGCGAATAAAGTAAATGTAATTTAATTTGCTCGATCTGATTTAATTTTTTTTTAAAAATTGTGATATTATTGAAAATAATCAAATATGCGTGTTAGTCTCTTTTAAAAATATATTCTTTTCGCAATTGATAACCTTGACGAATTAAATTACATAAAACATTTTATTTTGGAAGCACTTTTGTAATTCATGGTGGTTAGAAATATGACTGTCTCTGATATTAATGTGCAAGGTAAAAATGAATCATAGTTATGTTTAAATAGAAAAAGTACTGAAGACTCTTCTTACGTTTTTTGTTGTACTGTAATTAGTTTCATGAAAATTATGTTTTTGTCTGACTACGGTATGTAGGGTTAAAGGAGGGGTCGTGTATAGTTAAGACGAGCAAGATAGAAATATCTGTTCTGTATATTAGTTACACATTGTTAGTTAATGTAAGTAGGTTTATATAATTTTTTACGTATGGAATCGTTAAGAATGGTTAAGGTGCGAGAGAGATTTTAGTTAGCGACCAACATCGAAGTCTTTAGCGCTGGAAGAATGGTTAGGTTTCAGTCTGACTGTGAGATAAGAAATTGAAAGGAAATAAAGACGTATTAGAACTGTAATACATACGGACGAAACTCTTAAAGATATGAAATAATGAAATTGTTTTCAAATTTACATACTATGTACAAAAGCGAATGAAGAAAAGACCTGCAGCTTTACACGTAATCATTTCTACTTTCGCTTATTAGTATAATATATTTTACATACACTTTGCGCATCGTATATGTCTGTTGATTGTGAAAAATGATCGTCTCTACTGGACGAGATCTTCCATCTTGAATGATAATAACTCTAACTACTGGAACCTTACCCTACGAAGAATGTTACAAGCTACTGGCTGTACCGTAACCTTCTACAGATATGTCCTTCGGTAAGTGGGCGAGATATATTTTCATAAAGTAAAACGTATACGTAATTTAAGGTGGGAAAATATTAGTATCTTGGTTTGTATGACGAGACAAAATACAGGGTCAAAACACGAAATACAAAGGGTTGTTTTCCTTTATCTATCAAACGATATTATTTTTGTACTGGCAAAGAAACGTGAAATGTATATATTGTTACAAGTTTAGCCTGGGAAGGGGAAGATAAATAAGCCAGAGATGGAAGGTAACAAGAGTTTATTAGAATAGAGAACAAGGAAATACAGTAATACAGAAATAGAGGCGAGTGGAAGGGTTAGGGTAAGGCGAGACAGGAGATAGGTAAAGGATCGCTCTCCTTCCCTAAACCAACAGGAACTCACCGCTCGTGCCGCCGTTGGAGCTAGTTCTCTAGCCAGAGGGTCGCACCCAGACTCGAACCCAGAGTCCCCAGGTGCGGTCGCCGCCCGAGCAGAAGACTCTCTCG
>PNEQ01120097.1:0-11543 GCA_003012365.1 Medauroidea extradentata | reverse complement strand
ACAGTATGTGCCGAAGGCCATCAAGGGTTACCATGTTCGCTATGTTCACTTTCATGTTTTCAGCAGACATTTATAAATGCATCATTCACTATCAGCAAAATATGTAACGTAATTTATTATGTAATTTAGTGTGTGCCATTTTCGTAAGGTATTAATATTAATATTTCACGCGCACGAGGTACCGGAAGTGTGTAAACCCCGTAGCGAGGCAAGGAGCCCCTAGCGGTTGCCTTCCTAGTAGCAGTTCGTCAAAGTCTTCTGGAGAGGTAAGGCGCTGTCCGTGAACTCTTCATCTTTTGTTTCACTGATTGTTAGTTTTCAATAGTCTCGTTAGTATACCGGTTCACCTTTGCTTAGCACACGTTACCAGATATTCCCCATTGCAATGCGCATCCGCTTAACTTAATAATTGTGACCATTTTTGGTATTTTTTAACTTAAACACCGCGTCGGCATTATCACCGCCACGTGGTTAGGGACTTTTGTATCGGGAGACATCGGCACTCATCCTTCACCATACGAGGTTCGTTTTGGTATTGTTTTATTCAGCATAATTTTGCATACACGTTGCTAAGGTCATTTTGTATTTGTGTAACATTTTAAGGGCGTAATTCATGTTTTTGTGACCGACCACATGCAGGTTATGACACCGCCATTGTGTTCAGCATACATGTGAGCAGTACGTTGTAAATTCATTTCATTGTCACGCACTCACGCAATTCATCTCGTTGAGAGCATCACTCTGTGTGCAGCGTGTTACGTGCCATTCACTCCACCACCGGCCTAGCATAGCTCGCCACAGTTTTCGCACTGTACCGCTAACATCACTTGTAGAGCCCTACCACACTACAACGTGCACGGGAACGGCTGCCTTGTGACACGTTAGTTAGGCACGTGCTCACCGCAACTCAACTCTCTACGCCAACTTCCAAGTGAACCTGACGGTCCATCATAGTGGCCGTCAGTTCCTCGCTGCTTAAGGAGGTGCATCTTCTGGTGTCGTAGACTCACCTCGTACACCAGCTCCACACTGATCACTCACCAACCATGTGCGATATACCAGCCGGTCGTAGTCACTACGCAAAGTTCACTATCACGTGCACTATCGTGTGCTTTAGGGTTATTGTTACTGCAAGGGACGCATCACTACGCTTACCTCGCTGCGTGCGTAATTCAGACATTATTTTGGCAGTATGTACCGTAAGCGTAATAAATCATCTGTAAGTGAAATACTGTTTACATAATTTTTAGACACCTAATATTGCCAGTATAAGCAACATAAGTTATCAGGCGTACTGGGGGCTAACATCCAGTAAGTGTGTAGTTCTGGTATAGTCAGTGTCATATGTGTTAATCCATTCAAGTGCTTTCACCACTCAATCACGCACATCAACGCGCCGCGCGTTAAGTGGCATTCAATCACTCACATCAACGCGTCGGGTGGGATACCGAACACACCGAACAAACCACACCCTGAGGCCTAAGAGTCTCAAAGTGCAGTACCTGGGGAGTATTGCTGGCGCCCAATCACTCACATCAACAGTGTAGTTCGCTATCCCGATCCCACCCTGGGTAGGCGTTTGTGGGTTGTGGTTTTGAATATGGATAAAGGAAGTTTGGTAATGTAGGCCGTAAGCCTTAGTGAACAGTTGGGGTAAATTGTCGGTACACTTCAACAACTGCATCAGGGGTTGTATTTTCCTGAGAGCTGACGTCATACCTCCTCAGGCCCGAGACCAAAGCCTGAACCGTGGACACGTGTAATGAGATGGGGGGGGGGGAAGTGCGATAGCAGCAAGAGTAAGCCTGGAAATAACTATACAATTTTAATGTAAATTATAATAACAGCACTCTAAAGACAACGAAATGAGAATAAAATTAATCATAATAATTATGTATGGTAAATGTATTTTTGAGTGTGGCCATGAGCGATGCTAGCACTTCCGTAACGCATCACGTACGGCCAGCACGTGCACCTCTCACCCCAGTTGTTCTCTAGCGTGCAGTGCAGCCGGTTGTGTTTTTGCGAGAGAGCCTACATCTTTGTCTTCAACTGATCGTCGTTCATTCTGTTTGTTAGTAATTTTATCGGGAACCTTTTGAATCGTTACCTCCCTCGCACACACCATTAACGTGATCAGCATTGTGTTTTGTTTTGATCCGTTCATAAATATAACACTTAGCCGCCAGCAGAGGCATTTGGTTAGCGTGACCACGTGGTCATTGGTCACTTCAATTTTTGAGAATTCCAGATTAATTACGTAATTTTCTGTATTAAAGTTAAGTAGAGGAGAACATGGGGGAAAGAGTTAAGGCCAAGTTGTGTGTGTAAAGTCTAGTGTAACCTAAACACGTGGTCGAGTAAAAGAGTGAAACTAAGAGGTATCTAGTTATGTCGAATAGCTAGTTTTGTTCCATTGCAGTGTGTGAGGCATGTTCCTGGCCTACAGGGAGCGGAAGACTGTAAGTATCAGTGACACCATCCTGAGGGGTACTTCACGGCCCCTATACGCCCTGAGGTATCTCGTGTCTCCCCGACTCAGCCGGGGCAATAGTTGAGTGGCGCCCACTTACATTAATACCTACGTAGTTTATCGCCCTCAGGAACAAAACGGTGTCAGAGCATAGTACAAATCCATTTCTTAGCAGATGTAGTACTTTTTGCCTACATACCAGGCACAGAACATGTGTCCTTTTTTCTGGTAAATGATGTATTCTAGGCATTTGCGACAAGGGACTATTTTGGTTCCTTACAATGTACTGCCTGAACAGACAACATGTAATGTTCACAAAACATAACGCCAGCGTAATTTTATACTATATAAGGGAGGCAACCCCTATTATTTTCAAGAAAAGGGAAGGTTATAAGGCTGAAATTATTAAATGTTTAAGATCTCAAAAATATTTAACAACACCCAAACAGTCATAATTTAACTCCCGACTGTTTTTGATATTTTGACAAAATACAATTTTGAAACTCTATTTTCAAGAAGAGCTTATTCCACCCTTAATGTTTAATTTTCTTAAAAGTGTCCTATATAATGCCTAATTAGTTTTTCATGAGGAATCACCTCTCGGAGTTTGGGATACTAACTTCCTTACACCTTGTGTGTCTACACATTATATATATATATATATATATACACACACATATACATATATACATATATATATAAAATATATTGACAATATTAGAAATTTGTGTCTCTAATATAATATTATATATATTATATAAGAAACACACACACATTTTTAATATTGTCTATAAAGCTACCTACTTAAGTTTTGACCATTTTGGAATGTCAGCAATATATGTCTTTCTTTTGAAGACTGCTACAGAATAATTAGTCATTTTCAGGCTGAGAGGCAACTCGTTCCAAACATGACTAGCTATGTCACTAAACACTCACTGGTATGTTGCGCTGGTATGATGCTATATTAGAGTTTGTTTTATGCCTTGTATTGTAGGTATGGAGAGTGTTCAGTTGAATTAGTTTCAATACTTAAAACTGTGGAGTGTTGTTGGGACTTCAGTTTTGTGGTGAAATTATATAGTCATCAGCATTCCATGTTTAGCCAAACAGTATATTTAATGGGTCTGTGATGTTGCTTCTTCTTTTGAGTTTGTTGATGTATGTAACACATGCATATTGTTACTGGATTTTGTTTCTTGGATATATTTAAAATATCATATACACGTTGTCATTATTGTACTCTTATATTTCAATGCGTTATCTATATGACAAACAGGCCTGAACAGTACTTGAATGGAGATAGAAGACTATCACAAAGCTTTAGTTTTAGACTTGAAGGAAGAATATGTTTTAATTTATAAAGGTGTTTGTAGCAGCCAGTTTGGAGGAGGCACGAGAAATGTTTGCTCCAGAAAAGCTTTGGGTCGAAATAATGCCAAGATTTCAGTATTTTTTGCATTTGGGGATAACACTTTCACTGACTTAAATTTGACAGTAATGGTCCATTTTTTTAAACATATTACAGGTATCAATTATCATATAATTGCGTTCAATTTCAATTTAATTTTTAATGCATTAGACATTTAAATATTCTATATATTAATTTATTTTCATTATAGTGTTTTTAATTTCATTGGGACTACTTTTGATGTATAGTTGTGTATTATCAGCACACTGATGACATTATACAAGTTTTAAGCACTTCGGTAACTCTGCAACATAAATAAAGAAGAGAATTGGGGCCGGAATACTTCCCTATGGTTCACCGGATTGAACTTGCCTTTCTTTATATGTAAATGTCTCTGTGGCAGTTATTAACTTTACTTGATATTTGGGATTCAATTCTGAAACGATCTGCAAGTTCTCTGTAACATGCCAACTTCAATGAGTCACAATAATAAAGTGTTATGATCTAGTGCGACGAAAGCCTTAGAGAACTGTAAGAATAACACAATCATAATGACTGATTTATCAAGCGCCATAAATTCATTGTCTGTTATGTCACTTAAAAGGTTTTTGTGAAATTCTGACAGTTTGTAATACTTGAAATTTCTTTTTGTTTAGCATTTCTATTTGTTTATGAAAAGTTTTTCAATTATTTTCGGGATGGTGGGAAAGGTACTGATGGGGTGTAAATCTCTGTATTCGTTAGGTTCTGTGACGTTTGGTAACATTATTATTTTTGAAAAATTCCATTGTGTAGGATAGGCGGATTTCTTTAGCCAAAAATCTATTATGTTCAACAATACTAGTATGCAGTATGGTGTACATAATTCAACCGCAAAGATACTTATGCTATCACTTCCTATAGCCGTTGGTATGATGCTGTTTATCATTTTATAAATTTCATGTCCCCAACAGGTGTAACCTAAGCCATCTTGGCAAAAAGTAAGTGTTATGATCCATGGAGTAGACACGAAGTTTTTACAATTTTCTATAACGTAGTCCTTGATTTAATCCGGGTTTTGCATTTCGATACGGACTGCTGACATATGAGACATATTAATATTAAATGAATTAAGAGGGCATGGTACATAATTCAACGCTAAGAGCATTAATCTATAACTATAGATTTCTTGAAGCCAATTTGTGAAAATTAAACAATAGCAATCCTAGACATACAGATTTAGCCAATGCTTTAAACAAAATTGTTTCCACTGTTACAAACTTCTGAGGCACAATCTCTGACGCCAGAACCTCGTGCGTTTAACTGCGGTGCACGAGATCACATGTATTGAATTAGTAGTTTTGGATTAATATTAACTCATTAAATTGGCAAATACCATTATCTAGGATTGTGATTGATTATTTTATCCATATTGGCTTTGAAAAAAACATAGAAATCAATTGATGTTTTCTGCATTTATTTATCTACCACGCACTCTTAAAGTCCCTCCGAAAAGCACTTAGGTTATTGTGCTTTTCAACTGAGTGCATAAAATACGAGAATTTGCATTTGGCATCTAAATATTTGACTAGATTTCTTAGTTTTTTTTTCATGGAAACAATCTTCCTTTCTGGTTTCCAGATAAAAGTTTCTTAGCCTAGTTCCATTCCCCTCTACTCCCTTAGTTCACTAGTTAATTCAGGGCACAGTTTGCCTTTTACGTTTAACCAGTACTAGTGGGACATGTTTGTCGAACAGTATGTTAATACATTCATTAAATGCCTCCACGTTATCATCAAGATTTTCTGACAGAAATACTTTGCTTCACTATACGTGGTGAAGGTCTTGAGTGCAAGAGTGCACATCAAAATTATTGTAGTATTGAGTAAGTTTGTACTGCAAGACTGGCATTTCAATTTTAAATTTGTATGTTAAATATATCATTTTATGGTCTGAACAACCTAGTCTTTCGTTTTATTCAGGTGCAGATACTTTCCAGTTATCTTGAATTACTATTAGGTCTATTATGGTTTCAGTGGCAGGCTATATTCTAACTGGTGATTTTATTATTTGGCTAAACCGTGTAAATATGCCTATCAGAAATTTAGTATCTGCATTGTTAGGTTTAAGCATGTTTACATTTAAATCGCCCAAAAGAATGTGTCATATTTTTGTAGGAGATGGTCAACAGTGTTCTTTATCTCCACTAGAAGCACAATAACAATGAAGGGCTCTAGATCAAGTGGCCCTCAATCTCTGTGACCACACAATGTCAATACTTTATGACTACACAGTAAAACAGTTACAATAAAAAGAATGATTCACTAGTAATTTTCTTCTACTATTTTCTACTTTCATGTTTACTCAAGGTTTCCGTTGCATCCTTGTAATTAATCAATGGGCATTTAACATGTTTGTTTATTAAGTTTCTGTCCACCAACACGAACTTCAGAAAGAGCAACTAATACACAGTAATTACAAAAAAACACTGCGACTGGTTGTATACCAACTAGTTCAAGCCTTGTAAACATTTATTTTGGAATCTCAAATTACATCTTCTCTGTGTAGGAAATAACAGTTTGCATTTGGAACCCACACGTTTTGCAGCAGATATATTCTTGCCACTGTGTTTTAATGGTATCTTCCTATCACAAGATTCAGTAAACTGGCCAATATACTTGATTCAGCTGACCCTTTACAAGTAAGTAGCATTGGGTGTTGAAGAATCATTTTAACTTGATGAAGCAACATTGACATTTTCGATATTCACATGTCAATCCAAGTTCATTTTGGTGTTGAACGAGGAAGAAACCTTATTTATTATCTTTTGTCAATTCTTGTCACTCACGTTTAACATTACTAAATTTAACACCAACGAGTGTGTACATGTTACAAATACTATCCAGTTTTGTAGGTACAAAACAGAAATATATGTATTTAGAAAATTGGGTAATTGTATGACACACAGTGATCTTCATTTATGCCAGTCACTACTAACACCAATGCCAGTCCGTCAATGACCTCTCGCTCTGAGCAGAGTCAAGTAAAGTAACTTTATATTTAAAGACTAAGCAGCGAACTACAACACAGCCATTAGTATCAACTATAAGCTAGTCTTACCACTTGCAGCGGTGCTGTGTAGTGGCCAAAGAAGTACCAATGATTATATGTATGTTCTCATATTTACTGACTGGATTCAGTTTCTTGGACGTACTCCATTGCAAATTGAAAGACTGTCAATCAAAAACTGAATACAACCATAAAATAAGCAGAGTATGCTTTAGTCAGCAAGATACATACACAACATGAAATTCCAAAATGGAATCGGGTCAAATAAAAACAAGGAACAAACAGATAATGAATGAAAATAATAACAAATAAAATAAAATAAAAAACCAAGTAACATGTGACACAACGATGAGACGAGGAACACAAGTGCGACTGATGAGGAGACTTAAAAAACCATGGGTTTATATAGGGTAAGCCCATTGATCTTGCTCAGCCAATGGGAGACGAGCTGTCTCCTGATTGGTCGCGCAGCATAGATTGACTCTGATTGGTTGTGATGGGTTGAGTGTGTGTCTTTGTTTTGTGCTGTAAAGTTGTTTCTCTCTTAATCAATGGGATCCACATATTTTTTAATTCAATACTCTGTTGACTGAAAATATTACTATTGCTAATAATAAGGGCCGATTCTTTGATTTTTCTTTTAATTTTGTCAGTTTCCTGTGTAAGTGGTTTGGAGTCTTCCCAGAGAATATTGTGGCTATTTTCCCATGCATGTTCGGTCAGTCTAGATTTTTGGGTTTCGCCTTTCTTGCAATTGTTTTTATGTTCTTTGATACGTGTTGAAAGAGCTCTGCCAGTTTCTCTAATATACATATGACCACATTCGCAGGGTATCTGATATACACAGTTGTGAGTTTGTAGTTTTTCAGTGGCTGGTTTTACCCTGGTGACCATAATTTTGCAAGTAGATTTGGATCGGAATGCTGCATGTCCAAGAAATTGAATCCAGTCAAGTACTCCCATTACACAGTTCTTTCAAAGATCATCTAATATTTACTGTAAAAATATATGGAGCCTTAAAACCCTTACCTCCCCTATTTCACCCTGCCCCTGATTGCTTGCAACTATTAGTGACAATGGTATATGAAAGTTATAACCAAGAATGTTGGCACCCTTTTCCTGATACTTCTGAGCTTTCACTAAAGTCTCTAAAAAGTAAGGTAGTTTAGATAATTATTGGTGAAGTTCAGAATTCTGATTTCAGAAACCCCAGTGGTACAGGTCCTTCTCTTGTTCGAAAGAAAAGTGGCCTATGAAACCTCCCAAAGAAAACTGTGAAATATTTAAACCCATTTTCATTGTGTTTACAGTTATTAATAGAACAGATCAGTGGTTTAGCAGAGGGGTGAATGTGTATATTTACCTCCTCTAAATCCTTTAAGCAAGGGCAAATGGTAAACAATCTACCTGTCTATATACAATGGGCCTTATTCATAGTTGTGAGATAGTTCCAAGATAATCCTGCTGACCATCTTGTGCCATTTAGTCCAGGGTTGGTCCGGACCAAGCGATTCCTATTCATAAATACCAACCAGCACCGGACTAGACATAGTCGTGCAATCAGCCTTCTACACTGTTGCCAGGTGCTTTGCGCATGTGCACTTCACTTTTTAACACACAGGCAAGCTTTTGCTAGTGAAAAAATTTCAATTCCAGTGACATTCAACCCCAAATATTGTTTCAGTTATATATATAGTGAATATGTTGTGACGTGTTAGTACATTTTGTACCAGTAACCCACTTTATTATGATGTGCTGTAAATAAAATTATGAGTAAATTTTTCTTTACAGATGTCACTGCTAGTATGGCTGCTGAACATACAGTCGTGAGTTCGAATCTTTGTGAAATACATTATATTTTTTATTTTTTATACAACAAAATTAACAGGCACAGGATACCAAAATTATATTTGTTTACTCCATATTACTTCCAAACTGACAGTAAAATCATAACAAACATAGGTATATTTGTGGTAAAAAAATTGCCTATTAAAACAAAAATTAAAACTACTGTTGATGAAACGTGTTAAGAACACATAGGTAATGTAAAAGCAGGGCAGAATTCAAAGCTAATATATCTGTTTCACCTTACAATACCAGTACATAATCATGTATATTTCACAATTATAAATTTCACTAAGAACAATATGTACTGTGGCATTATGAAAATTAACAAGAAAATTTACTAGCAAAATTCTGCATAAAAAGTTGGAAATATGTGTAAGAATATTTTGTGCAAATAGAGGGTTCCATACTAAAAATTACAGGATTTACTATTATGAAGTTGAATTAATTTAATGTTTAGTTACAGAATTAACTGAAAAAACGCACTTGTCAAGACACTGCCACTGAGCTACCAAGCCTTACACAAAGTGTTTATTAAATAAATACGTGTTATGTTTGCACAGTCTTTCCCACAAATCAAATATTTACGGTTTAATGTTGCTTATAGCAATGATTCCTATCTTCTTAGGCCTGATAAAATATTGCTATGTTTGAATGTCTTACATGGTACAATAAATACTCAACACAAGTTTTTTTGCTCACAAAACTTAAATTTGACTGTTTTAAATTAATTAAGTAACTAGTGTTTATGATTAAATAAATTATCAACGTAAGCTTATGTTTCTTTAGTTTGAAATATTAATTCTATTCTATAACCATCATGTATAACACAATAAATGTCTTATCTTTTAATGGTTCACCAGTTTATTTTCGACATAGCCCATCAACAAACCTAAATTTGGTCCGGACTAAAAGTTAGATCAGATTAACACAATATGATCCTCTGACTAGCGTCAGTTCACGTCTATGAATACGACAAAAAATTTTCCAAGGATGATCTCGCACTAGTACGGGTCAAAAACAATTATTATAATAATGCCCAATAAGTTTACATGTTCTTAATTTCAGTTAAGGTGTGTCTAACACACCCTCCCACTAGTCCGCCTGCTGCACTGTACTCATTTAGTGTGGCCCACACTCAATGCATGTTTTAAATCATTAATGATACCTTACACGCATGTATTCTAAAATTATATCTTAAATTCAAGCATTTTTCAAGTGTCTTATTGTTTTCATGTTTTTCAAATGTCTATTTATTATTTTCTTTTATTTTAAATGGTCATTGCTTAGTTTACTTCCATGTTGTATCAGCTATGCTATACTGTGTATCCTTCTGCTGTATAATGATGTAATTTGGGAAGTTATCCAACATAAGACATTTCTGAAGGATAATAATGTTTTGTTTATGTATTCACTGTTTTTCCAGTGTTAATTTGTCCAATGCAACTTCTGTAACTGTTTTATTAATTGGTTTTGTGCGTGGACTATTTTTTGCCATGCAAAGTCAGCCTCCTTCGTGGGCTTGGCTTGGGATGTCGGCACCATTAGTCCGTTGGAGCGTGACGCTGAGATGAAACAGACGTGTGTGTAAACCCCAGATCCTTTACCAGTTTTGTGCTAATCATTTTTAGTTTGCAATAGTTAAAGTCTTCATTTCCCGGAACCGTTTTTATTGTTTTTGACCTGGGGCTTCTCACCCCCTGCCGGCCGCTGCCTCTAGGGCTTAATTCAATACCATAAGTTTGTGCGATCACCCTTAATTACAGGGCCTTCTTTTAGGAAATTTTTACGATGATTCCTGAGTCCAGGTTAGGTCTTGGGTTCTCTAGAGGGTTTCTTCTTGGTTTTCCCGAAGTCTCGAGGATCTCGGATAGAGTGATAAATGGTGGAAGCCCCAGTTGACGGTGCCGGCGCATTCCCTTTCCTCTTCGGACCTTCCACTCCACTGGCCATGGAGGGGTAGGCCCGGGAGGGGAGGGGGTGGTCTGGTTCCGTCGACTGGCGGTAGGGGCGCGCGCGTCGGCTAGTCGAGCTGGCGGCCGCTCGAGCAAGAGAAACTCACTCTTGTGTCGGGAGTGGACTAGGAAGGGTCTAGGCGGGGAAGCCGTCCTCAGTAAAAATAAAGTGGATTAACGAGTGCTGCCGGATGGTAACCACGACTTCCTGTGGGCTCTCTGCATCACTTGGCAATGTGGGAAATTGCAATACCGTGGGACGTTGCGGTTGTGTGGTGAGTCCGCTTAAGTGACGGCGTTAACATCGACAAATGGGTGAGTCTCCCCTGATTGTTTCTGAGCCGGCGCATTTGTCGCCTTGAAGGTCCATCGAACTGGGGCAAATAGCAAACATTTAGCTTCCCTTTTCTCCTGTATGTCAAGCGGAGCCGTTATCGAGACCGGGAGAGCCGCATAACGGCAATCAATGCTAAGGTGCCTGGAATTGCGCTGGCCGATGAGCTGGTGAATATTTAATGTCGCCCTCAGACAAGGTGATTGTCTTCTAACCTTCTAATTTCCCGAAAACTGCTGGAGACTAACTAAAAGCGTATGAATGTTATGAGTGTTGTCAATGTTTTGTGGTGGAAAACTCAATGCGTATGATTGTAATTATAATAAGTATCAGGCCCTTTATTGTATATGTGGTGGGCAGTTGACACGATTTGAGAGTGTGTAAATTTGAACTGTGCGCATTTAGCACGAAGCCCAATTGGATGTATGCTTAACATTGTAACGTCTTGTAAATTTGAAAAAGTACCTGAATATATTGGTG